>BMAT01011593.1:36360-48328 GCA_019649035.1 Elysia marginata | reverse complement strand
TTTTTTAATGTTTCTGATAAGTGTTTTTCTTTTCTTGTTATTTCTTAAACCTTGCACATTGAGGGTTAATATTTTGATAGGGTGACCCATCAGGAGTTACTTTTTTCTGCTCTCAATGTACGACTTGACGGCCCTTTGCTCGTCACAGGTGTGTCTGGGTAGGGCCTCTTACAACTAAGAGATCTCGCCCTCTCTAAAAAGTCTCTTATATCTTTTTCCTTTTGTTTGCCCCTGCCCCTTTCTCCTCCCGCTTCTTTCTCAGTATTTTCTTTTGTTTTACTCTTTTTTTCACAATTTTGTTTTGCATTTTCAAGGCCTTCTTCTTTTTTCTTGCTCAATGCTTCTTCATCCTCCTCCTCATCTCCTCCTGGGATACTATTGTCTTATCCTCACCAGAGGTACTGTTTTCTTTATCTGTGTTTTCCTTAACCTTGCAAGTCTTTTTGTTTCTTTTCTCTTTTTTTCTTTTAACAATGAACCTCTTCTCTTCTCTTGCACGCTCTTCGCCTTTTTCTTCTGCAGTTTTGTCATTGCTTTTTGTCTCATCAACTGATTTTTTGTTCGCGATGTCCACCACCGCTTCACTGTCTTCGTCTTGTCCGACATTCCTCACCTCTTCATTAGATGATTCATCATTCTTATTTTTCATCGGGCAATCTACCGCTCGGTGCCCTGATTTGTGGCATGCGAAGCATAGATTTGCTTCCGCCATTTCTTTATAAAAATATTTTGGCTTTGAATTGTCCAATATTAAGCATTCTTTCCATTAGTATTTCCGGGACATCTATGTAGGCAAAGCGCCTGCCCGAAAGCCATTCTGTTAGCTTTCCTTCTTTGTCCCTTATACCCTCCATTTTTAATGAAGATCGCATCTTAACACCTTTTTTTTAGAGCGTCTTCGATCATAACATTGGCGAGGGAAATGGGGACATCTGAGACGATGATTTTTGTCCCTGGAATTTCCCTGCCGTCTGGTCCTGTAACCACGAACGGATTCTGGGCAAATACCGTTACCGATCTCCCCCCAACTCCTAGGCCTTTGGCTAATAGGGTGGCCCGGGCCTGAACAGTACGCATGTAAATGCGCCGCAATAAGCCTATTCTTTGGGCTCCGAGAACCCCTTCCCGCCCCACGATTTTCGATACCGCCAGACACATGTCGTAGTTGTCGAGGCGTTTATCTTCTGGTAGGTCCCTGTTTAGTACAAACACCGGTGGTGAGGTATTTATACTCATTGTTCCTCAAACTGTTTAATACAAGACAACTAACACACTAAATGTGGTTCGAGTGCAGGCCGAGTACAGGCCGAACAGCAGGGGTTGTTTTATTGTTGCTTTTTACTGTGTGTGAGACAAGACGAACTCCCAAATAAATACAAATTTGCTTCTTCTTTAGGAATACTCATGAACCAGCACACAAGACGGTATGATGACTTGGCCTGTAAAGGACCGTCCTTGCATAGAATGCACCAGTGAACAAGAACACAGTAACAATGTATACAAAATGACACACTGTGACCAGTCAGTTTTAGTTGTCACTGTGCAGTCCTATATTAGTACATGTATAATAGAAGTAAAGGCAAAAAGACAATGAAGGGTTTAGACGTTGAAGCAAACACAGAACAAGTATCTAAAGCAATAAACGGGAGAATGGTGTGGTTGAATAACAAACTAGAAACTAGTTAACACGATAAGATACCTGAAGGCCAGTAAACGACACAAAACGGTATCAAAAGATAAAGATCAGAAAGGTTGAATATAGCAATAAGAGGTAAAGAAAAACAAGAGGAGATTGCTAGACAATGAGGCTACAGAGTTATAGCCCAATATCCCGAGCACCTCCACGAAGTGAAAGTTTATTTTCAAAACTAGATCTAAATATAGATCTAAACCAAAACTTCTAAAGCAAAAAAGACAGCCTTATGTTAGGGATAATACTCCCTTTAACGGCTAAATACTCAAACACCAAACCGCCAAACCGCTGCCGGCTCTGTGAGCCTCGCGAGAGAGCCGGTTAATGGCTGACTGAGCTCAGAGGTTGATCACAGAACCAGCAATGTTTGAACAATCAGACTGACTCAAAACTAGATCCAAAAAAGTCTGGAATTAAACCAAATGCACACAAAAATAGCAGAAAGGCTGACAATACTTATCCTTTCATAAATTCTTTGAAAATTTGAAGGAATAAGAAAAACTAAGACTCAAAAGCGAGAGCCCATAAAAAGTTGACTAGCCACCAGCTCAGTTGCTTTAAGTTGTTTAATGGTTTTAAAGTTTGTTTTTTTGCCTTTCCAGTATTACATGGGGTATTTTGTCACAGCCAGTAAAAGCATGAAAGAGGATTATGTTGTTTCAGAGGTCTTGCCCAAAACGGCTTTTGTCTTGTGAATGTCCGAAGTCTGATCTTGAGAACGCAGCGGAAAAAAATTGTTACGTTTTTACTGACATGGTAAAGCAATAGAACCCGATGGCCTGTGTCTTCTCTAACTAAAAGAGTATCACGTGACATTCCTGACTGCAGAGTCTGCTGAACGATTAAAGTCTCTGCGTCGCTTTTTGCGTGGAAACAATATTACATATATAATTGGCTTGGCTTAATTTGGTGTTGAGAAGGTTAATAAAATTTTGCTTATTGTTGGTATTTGACAAAAACGAATCTTTCGTTTCACCAAGACAAGCATCAAGGTTTTTTCAACATCTGAAGATAACCTTACTCCAATTCTACTTCTAGCATGAGCTGAATCTTTTGTTTCGCTCAAGGCATTACCTTCAAAACACGACCCTGAAAAACACATACTGTGCTTGTAAATAGTTAACTTTCATGTCAGCTATTTTGTTTGTAAGTAATACCTCCGGGCCAACCGACTCTATGAAGCAAAGAGCCACCGTCTGGAATATGGTGTAGAGAAGATTTGTAGCTGCACTATCCGCTCTCCACAAGCATTTTAGCAAGTAATGATTTCTGGCAGGTTCTTATCATTCCACAAGAATCAAATAAAGATGTTGGAGCAGTTGTCAGTTTGTACGAGAGAACTTCCTGAAGCTATGTCGGTGTTGCTTGTCGAGCTGTCAAAAATATTTGGAAAAGCAGTTAAGGATCAAGGTGCACAACATCATTATCTAGCTTTGCTGAAGTTAAGCTCTCTATTACTTTCGCTTGATCTTCTTTTTTAAATCTTACTTCTATGAAAGTTTTACCCTTCATTGACTGTATTATTTTGAGGGCAACCTCTTTGCTCTGTCTACATTTGTGGAGTCATGAGAAATTTTGCCTTTGCTGATATTCACAATAATCTGGTGAAACTTGCTGAAAGGGTTCATTTTGAGTAACATGTCACGATTTTTCTTGTGTCATTATGATATTCTATTTAGCTAAGGATGTTTCTTTGTGTGGAGCGTTACAAAAAAATTCAACATAAGTTAGAGTCTTTGTTTTTTAACTTATTTTGGCGCATGCTGGCATTGACATCAGCCACACTGTTCTTTCCGCCTGTCTAAATCCTGTACCTCTAGTCAGTCCTCTTGATTTTAATCTTTTCATTAAAACTTGTTCTATCATCATTATCAGATGAGATCCCATCCCAAAATAATTATGTCTGATCGTCTCATAACACGATAGCCCTTATAAAAAGCTGTGGGCACTTGGGGTTGATTGTTTCTAGTTCTTACATGTTTGGCAAGTACAGCCTTGCTGATTTTGTGTAAAAGTTATGTCTACATGCAGCAACATAAGGAAGCATTGCCTCGGGCATCAGCTGCAACAGTTTTATTCCTTGGTGCCTTTTGTTTCTCAATATTACAAAATCGCTTTCTTCATCCATGTTTCGCTTGCAGATGAGACACACCTACAAGAAGAAAATTATGTACCTCATTTTGTGTATAAATGAGATAGAAAGTGGTATGGTATTGACCTGTGTTTTATATGTAATTTAAGTTATATTATGTAATTTATCTCAAAGGTAGAAAAAACAGCGCCAGCTTCGAAATAGTACCGAAATGTCTTGTCATGGCAATGCGCAAGCACTGCCTTTCAAACAGGTTTCCATACTTTCGGCTAACCACACGAGCAGCCTCTCGCTGACACGTATTCTATCTTTAGAGATTCTCACATTTATTGCTCAATCGGGGTTTGAAATTTTTTTTAACATAGAGCATAAATTAGTTTATTTCAACTGACATAATTTAAAAATTCTTTTGACAACTAAATGGGGATGCACTTAATTGAATTAAAAATGAATGTTAGTGGGCCAATTGATAAAGATTAATCAATTTCCTCATATTTACTCATATGCCGTTTGAGAATCCTAAGACACACAAACAAACTGATCGCAGTTAGAAAATGGCATTTTAAATAATTTGTTCTAAGCTTTGTGTCGTCATTCTTACTTGAAGATTTATGAAAAGTAGCTCTAAACTTTTATTTTGGAAGAGAGTCCGCCGATTCTGCCATTCTTAGGCCTAGGGCGCGCATTTCTAGCAGTTAGCACTGCTGTTACAAGTGCACTGCCTGCAATAACGTTCTGGCGAAAGTTGTAATCAAGCGGGTGCAAAGGTCAAATCTTGTTCAATTTTCTTGGGCGCCATAAAACTACGGTTTTTCCTTACAGTCAGTTTTGGCGGACCATTTTTTAAATTTCAAAAATAAAGTTTAATATGTTCCCCCGGTCCGCATTAGTTAAACTTTTTTTTGAGCACTCTTATAAAGCCAAACTACTAATTCGGAGTAAAAGGCCAAAGGTCAACCATTTCACCACACTCCTCGCTGGCCTATTTTTCATACCCCCTACCTTACGAAATGAACTAAGGAAATGAAGAAAAATAAATGGATCCAACCTCTAAGCTGGTAACCCTCACCATTGCTTGCAACGAAGTTGCCTTGCTTCCACAGACACAGCCTCCTCCACCGTGCCCCTTGGCGTTCTCGATTCCCGGCTCTCTCGGGTATGTTGGTCATATCTTTGCCATGCTGGGAACACAGGGGTTTGACCCGCCAATATTCCCCGTCACCTCTGGCGCTCTTCCTACCGCCGGTACCATAATCATTAAATTTGTGTCTCGCGATCCCGGGTAGCCACCACATCCATCGACTACTATCCTCACAGGGCTGTTAGCCTACCCTAAAAGGCTGCCCAAGCAGTTAGAAGCAGCTGGCGGCAAGAATCCTACTACAGTACATCTGCGTAATAAGACCTTGCAGTACTAGTGAGCAGGTTTTAGAGTGAAAAAATTCATTTGGCCAAGAGAAAAATTTAGACATAGTCATACTTAAAATATGTTGATTGTGATCAAAATGGACCAAATTTTAATAAAAAATTTACTTCATTCTTTAATTAAGAAAACTGGAAAAGCATTCAGTTTTCTATTATGTTCATGTGCTGGATCACAAACGTGTTTTCATCACCTTACTGTCCCATCCTTCTTATTTATCAGTACTGGTGGTGCTTCCCACACAGATACTAATGGCCCCATTACCCCAGAAGTTATAAAACCCAATGAACCTTAACAAGCAAATGACGAGAAAAAAAAATTTAATTTGTCTATTTTTTTCAATATATGGTCTACACTTCTTACGCCAGGGTTGTGTTCAGAAGCCCGCTGGTTTTCATTGACAAAACTATCCTGATTCATATCCATAAACCCCCGGTGAAATAAGTACAGCTAAGTAAGAATTCCAACCGGTGGGAAATGGCCTCTGAGTCCTAGATGAAGAAACTGGGTATTGACGAACTACGCAGTGCACTCCCCAAACTACCTTGCTCCATCAAAGGCATGACGATAGCAAGACAATCTTGCATTCGGCTCGAATAAAGTACGCGCATCAAGTTGGGGTGATGGCATCTACGCATTATAGATACCTCCTTCCGAAACATCTTCTCTAGAGTCTTGTAAAAAGTGCTAGAACTGCAGCTGCTGGAGGAGAAAGATGCACAGGTTGCGCTAGAAAAAGTCTTCAGAGCTGCATCTCCGTGCACCGGGTCCTTGAAAAGGAAAACATCGCCACACATTCCACTTCCTAAAACTTTACACAAGTTTAGGTCGTGTACTGTAGTCGACAAATCCTTGTCAACAAAGTCTGCAATAGGTTTGTTGAATTCCATGACTCTTGGAAGAAAGTTATCTTCAAACAAATTTTTACGAAAATACTCCTCGAATGAAATAGTATGAAAATGAACTTTATCCAAGGTCCAGTAGGAAATCGGTTAAAAACTTAACTACAACAAGTGCTTGGTCTGTTGGGTGAATTTCACCGAACTGAAAGCTCAAGCAGAGATTGGTAAAGCAAAGTGTGGCAGCAGAGTAGTGTCCACGGTATTTATACCCCTTGGTGACGTGACGTAGATAATTGGCCTTGAAGTCGGGACAAGAGAAAGTTAAAGGGACAATAGAAAGTTGAAACGTAAAAGCCGCGCTAATCATCTTCTCCCTGGTTGTCCACCTTGGTCTGCTCCGGGCAGCTATGATCCTCCCCGAGGTCAGCCCTGCCTCCATATTGGGCAGTATATCGGAACGGCGCCTCCATTGTCATGAGAACAATAGAGGTTGAATTATCAGAACGGCGCGTGTATCGCCGACATCATTATGTGTACGATTACTTGACGTTGATTTCTTTCTCGAGATTAAAATTCGATTACTCCTGGAAATCATCCCCCTCTGCGTTTCACATGCAGGCTTGGGACTGCCAAAGGCCGCATTCGAATGATTGTAAGGGTCATTTTAATATGGTAGAATATAATAAAAGTCAGTTGTATATTAAAAATTGAATTGTCACTCAATGTAAGTCTAAAACTGGAAGCATTTTTGTAGGGGATTTTCTTCAAGAAGCGTTCAGTCGTGAGGTGCCCTTCTTTGTACATTTTAATAAGTTCCAGTCGATTTTTTTTCTATGTCTCTGTCTGCCTTTTGCTTTGTGGCCACTGTTTCATTTTTAGTGTTGCTTTGGATATTTCATGGGCCAAGTTCTGCATGAAAAGAAAGATGTTGGGCTTTGAAGAAATGAAGGACTGTTTGAAGTTCTTGTGGAAAGCCTCACACGCATAGGTAGTTCTTCCTTCAACCTCTTGTTTGGTCCAAGCGGGAGGTTGGAAGGGTGCTGAAGCACTGATGTAATTGTTGAATATATAGTCTGCGAAAGCTTCACATTTTTCGGATTCAGGTTGTTTGACCGTCAAGCAAAAGGCAAACACATCATCCACTTCTTCATGACTGAGCGCTTGAAGACCAAAAAACAATTTAAGCCAATTCCCTATGTCTGATTCCTCATTCTTGTAGTCGGCGATGAGACCAAGTGTCTGTATTTTTTACAGCCAGGATTGTCGAATATGGAAGTGGCAGAACTTGATTACGAAGTTTGGTGTATTTCTGACTTCTTCTGCCATTGCAGCCTCTTGATCGATGTGGATGGTTTCAATGGAAAGGGAAGAAGTGGATGATTCAAAAGATTCTAAAAGCATCCGCAGCATCTGCTCGTATGTCTGTTTCGTCTTGTCGGGCAATAGGAAAAAACGCAGGGCACGTACATTCTATTGTTGAGAGCGAAGAAGGTGTAAAGAAGGTGAAAATAACGAGAGCATGTGTAAAATGTACCATCGGCATACACCTGTTTGGTGGAACAGAAATCTAACAGTCTCTGGTGTAGCAACCATGATGATACTGGATGCACTGTTGATGTTAAAAAGTATTGAAGACTGGTGGCCCTGTAAAATTTCACATGTTTCTGTCAAACTTCGTGGTAGATTTGGCATTACTTTTTTCCTTGCACAGTATATCGACTGGCGTAACATTTTTGCGTCGTTGAAGTCCAGAGAGTCGTAGCACTGTACCTCTGGGCATGCCATTTTTAGAGGTCATTCATGCACACCTTCTTCTGCCTTTAGCTTCACGGCCCCTCGGACTTGATGTCGCTGGATTGTTCTGTCGTCTTCTGGCTCATGGTTGTGGGCTGATGGAAATGACAGTACCTCTGAAAGTTGAACATCGGTTGTACATCTTGATTTGCATTGGTAATTCGTACATCTCCACGAAATGGATTGCTTTTGCTCCTAGTCCTTTTTTAATCTAAACTTGTCGATGATAATACCGGTCTTGCCTTTTCTCGTCGTGAACGTCTCCATTTTTTGGACAGGGAATGACTATGTACATCAATGTACAGTTCTTTTATAGTGGAGATGTGTGTGTGTGTGAACAGAATTTTTACACGAGACAAACGACTGCACAGGCTAACTTAACGAATAACTTCAAGTCGTGTGTAGGTGGCTATAAAACGTGTATCAAATATAAAATAAGGAGAAATTTAGAAGTAGCAAGACTGGATAAAAAATTAGACAAGTTTTCATAGATAATAGATATACACATATAATTAACTCCCACAAAATATAAACTAAACTACTGGCCTGATAGTTACACCCCTAAAGTCCTGTCCATTCACACTACCACATGCACACACGCACAAACACCCTCTAAACTAATCCAGCGGCCAGACAGCCCTAACAACATCATTCGCTTTCCAAAGCTAATTTCTAATTAGACCCTTTATGCAGAAAAAAGGTGTATCTAAAAACATAGGACTTAGTTCTTTCCTTTTATGCTGCCGGTGCCAGAACGATATTCAAATTTCTGAACCAGAGGTAGGCTATCTATTTAAAAAAAGCTTTACTCAAGGCTATTTATCTATCTGTTTCTTTTTTTTTTCTCAAGGAAGAACATATCCAGAAAAAGGTAAACTCAACTTCGAAGACTTTTGGTGTTTATGTGTCTGCTGAAGAGAGGAAGAATATAATAACTTTAAAATCATCTAGCTTGGCTTTACTTGGGGCCTTCAGCGTCTCAGTCGTCCGACAGTGACGCCTCGGCAGCTTCTCGGATCCTCGTCGCCAGTTTTCTCCAGCTCTGTCTGTTCCGGGCGATGGACCTCAGATGTTTAAGATCTTCTTGACTTGTTAGACGTAGTTGGCTGTCTAGCAAACGTAATAGGTCTTTATGGAGAATAACTGGCAATTTTGTTAAAGGGCGGCCTCCAAATTTTCTTCCATGTGATATGAAATAGCTTTTCATCGACTTATTTGCGGGTATTTCAGAGTTTCTTCGAAGGATATGTCCAAACAGGCCCTATCTGCTTTCAAGCATGGAGATAGACAGGGGCGTTCATCGTAATTTTTGTATAGAGATAAATTTGTGATCTCAACCGGGTGTTTGATGTTTAGTAGATTTCTCAGTTGTTGCCGGTGAAATGCATTTAGTTTTTCTTCTTCTGTTTGTGTTAGTGGTTTAACTCTTAAAAAATTCGCTTAGCCAAGAAACGTCTATAGACGATTCATACTAAAACCGTGCTGGTAAAGAAAAAAAAAGACAATTTTGTTTTAATTTTTTCCATTACATGATATATTAACTGGAACTGGAAAAGTATTTAGACTTAGATCTTCATAATGTTCATGTGTTGAAGTCACAGAAGTGTTTTCGAAGGTGGCACAAAAAATACCGTGAAGTAATTTTTTTGCAGAGGAATATCACCTCATTTTAGGCGAATGGAGGAAGTTGTATCCATGTTATTATTCATCGCTCAATATAAGGAAGGAGTAACTTCCAAGTGCACACTGAGCGTCTTCTCGGCCAGTGATTATCTTCTTGGTTGTCCATTTTGTCATTTAAGTGGACATTTAGGCCTGTGTTTCTCCTCTTCATAGTTTATTTTGCCATCACACCCTTTGCCTCTAAAGATACGCAGTTTCCGATTCTACCTTTTTATACAGAAAAAGTTTCACCTATAAAAATAGAATTTTATAGTTTAAATGTTCAATGCTACCGGAACGACGGAGGGATAAAGGTAAAAAAAAACAACCTTACTCAAGGCTATCCTTCCATCTGCTTCCCTGATTTCCGAGAGAGATACACAAAGACAAAGGACAACTCCTTTTCGAACAATTTTGCTTTTTATATGTCTGGTGCTGAGAGGAAGAAGACATGGCTTGAAAATAGTTTTATTCTGAAAAAAGCCATTTGGCATTGAACACATTTTCGGAAATAGTCATACCTAAAATTGTGTTGGTTTTGATCAAAATGGAGATTTTTTATATAGATTTTCCTTCATTCCTTAATATAGAAAACGGGAAAAATATTTATGTTCATTTGTCCATAAATTTTATGTGCTGAGGTCACAAAAGTGTTTTCACAGGTGGCACAAAAGCATACCCTAAAGTATAATTCTTTTCTGTGCAGAGTTAATATCATTCTCATTTAAGGCAGAAAAACTGAAAAAGTTGAGCCAATAACAGTTGTTTTTTTTATGGAGGAGGTAATTCCAAGTAGACTTTGACAGCCTACCCGGCCAGTATCTCCTCTCATTATCCATTTTGTTATTTAAGGGGACATTGTGGGCCCACTCGTCCAGTGTTTCTCCTCTTGATTGTCCATGTTCATTCAAGTGCACATTGAGGCCAGAGTTTTTTTACTTTTGATTGTTTTTTATGCCATAACATTATTTGCCTCTCAAAGTACTTAGTGTTTAACTTTTCCGTTTATACACAGAAAAGGTTTATCTAGAAAAATAAAATTTTATAATTTTTTTTGTTGAATGCTGCAGAACGATATCGAAATTTTTTAAAGAGGGGGTCCGATAAAAAAAAAAGTTCACTTAAGGTTATGTTTCCACCTGCTTTCTTTACTCTTCAGAAAGAACTTACAAAGATATGGGACACTTTCTTTAAAAAAACTTTTAGTGTTTCTTTGCCTGAAACGTTGGGAAAGAAGATGCATCGCTTTAAATTATTTTAGTAAAAAATTTCACATAGTGAAGAATAAATTATCGACTTTGTCCTACTTAAAAGCTGTTGGCTGATATCAAAATCGATAAAGTTTGGAAAAATTTACTTTCATTCCCTAATATAGTAGATAACTGAAACATTTATTTTCCCTTTTCCCTAATGTATATGTGCTAAAGTCACAAGGGTGTTTTCACAGGTGGCACATAAGCATACCCTAAAGTAAAATTCATTTCTTTGTCGAGGAATATCACCCCATTTCAGGCAACAATTTCTTGAGGAAGCTGTGTCCATAACAATCGCTCATAATAAAGGGGACGTAATCTGAAATGCACATGGAGCGCCGGCTCGGTCAGTGCTTGTCCTCTTGATTGTTCATTAGTTATTTAAGTGGACATGGAAGCGAGTAATTCTCCGCTTGAATTTCTTTTTGGTCATTGAAGTAAACATTGAGGCCAATGTTTAACCTCTTGATTGTGAATTTGATCACTGAAGTGGACATCGAGGCCTGCGTTTCTTCTCTGCATTGTCCATTGTGTCCGCAAATCAATTGCCTCAGAAGGTACGCAATTTAAAATTCTACTCTTTATACAGAAAAAATGTGTATCTGAAAACATATAATTTTATATTTCATATGTTGAAGGCTGCGAGAACGACTTTATAGTTTTTTCTTAAACAGAAGGATGAATTAAAACAACTTAATGAAGGCTGTCGTTCCATCTGCTTCCTCTTATCCTCGCTCGTGTGGGTACGGGGCCCTCATTCGGAGGGGAGTAAAGAATGATACCCACCGTATGCCTGTCTCGCGTGACACAATAAAAGGCTGCTAAGGACAGGCACTTGCCTTCTTGCTTTATCTTCTGTCCATCTTCCTGTCGTGCTTCTGTCGTCCAGCCTGACTCTTTTATTCCTCTAAATCTACTTCTCTTCCGACTATTGGGCACCTTGTTGGCCGTGAGGTGCGACCCGTGAGCGGCAGGGCAGGAGCCCTGGTGGCTGAGGTGGGTTAACCTCAGGAAAATTTGTCGGGCGCCCATCAACATGCCACTTTGGCCCTGTTCTCCCAATCGTAGACGGGAGGACAGAATGACCCATACTGTTCAATCGGCTGGTCACTAGTGGGCTTGGGTCTCCCTCTCCGGGGTAGCTCTGGCGCAGCAGCCGTAGGGCTGACTATCTGCGTCCCCTTGTTGGGCTCGGTGGCGGGTGGGGCG
>BMAT01011588.1:105490-115566 GCA_019649035.1 Elysia marginata | reverse complement strand
CGGTTTGAAACTTTCCCATGGTTGTCACATTCTACATGATGTTGTGTAGATTTCTTTTGTTGGTACAAGGTCATTAAAACAAGAGCCTCTGTCTACGTTTTGGAACCCGAGTTGTTCTTGGCAAGGTCTGTGACCAACTTTAAAAATACGGTGTTGCCTTTTGGGTTTTTATGGACGTATCGGTTTTTTACTTAATTTTTTTATTCTTTTCCAAACTAAGTTCCTGAGTTTGCGCTATTCTCTGACCTGATACCTCAGTCTAGTCAAAACCGATCTGATTTCAATTATCGGAAAGACGAAACCATGTTTTGGGTTTCTTGGCCTACAACTTGTGAAGGATAGGTCATGCTTTTGCAGTGCGTGTGTAGTACGGGTGTAGTACGTGTGAACTAGCGATTGAGTACACTTTGATAAATCGAGTTCTGTCAGCTCACGAGCTAATGACGTTAAATCACAAAAAATGTATCATTAAATCTAGAACTTTTTGTCTCACAAGTTGAGTTTGTCTAGAAACATTGACCGTTTTCATTGAGTCAATCGCCGGCCGGGACTGAACTTAACCTGACCACTGTCATTCCGACCAAATCTGTACTGGGATATTTGCTCCTCTGATCCCGAGGTGGCACACTGAACTAATGTACTTTTTATCGTTTAATCGTTCCGTCTAGAAGTTGTTCTAACAGTGGCAGTTACCCGGGTTTATTCGGCCATCAGTATTGTATTGGTAGCAAGAGTGACTTGCAGAGTCCGGTGTTAATATGGGCTGAGTCCGCGTCACTGCCTTCTCTTAGAATGTAGTATGTTTCAACCTCTTGTGAAACACTGAGAGATAGGAAGCGGCAGAGGGAGAGACAGAGACAGATTCAGAGAGACAGACAGACAGAGAGAGATTCAGAGAGATAGAGAGATTCAAAGAGACAGAGCGAGAAACACGCAGGCGCACTGTACTTTCGCAGCGCAGGTTCAGCGTTTGCATGCAATGTACACGTAGATAAATCTCAAACTGTTTATCCGAGTCTATTTCTGTTCTTAGATCCGATCCAGCCTATATCCCATGACGTCTTCAACAATAATAGGTCTATAATTAGATCGGAATTGTCCTATGCGTTATCCACAATTCTAAATTTTCAACGATATTATTTTAAAGACATTCTTGAATAAATTATTCTATGCACACCTCTTTCTATTGACACCGACCAGTTATGAAAATTATGGCCGTCTCTAAGGTAAAGACGCGTACAGTTTTCAAGCTCCGCACGCTATTAACACCTGGATAAATATAAGCAAGTTGAGCTGGAACTACCGGCTAACAGTTTGACTAGGGGAGTTGGCATGCAGCAGTGGCAGTGTCGACACACCTGGGCGGTACATACAAGCAAATCCAGTTAGTTTCAGGCTTGAACGCGCAGCTCGCCCTATAGAGCGACAAGTTGGAGAAGGATGACCCGCGATCTTTGCATGAAAAGATGAAATTCTATCAAATCTTGCTGAGACATAAAACAACCTTTTGTGTAGCTATGAAGACGACATGTCAGCAGATTATTATCAGACTAAATCGCATAAGTTTCGTTCTAACTTTCCAAAAAAAGCCTCAGTGTGTCGAGATAGATATTATGAAGTCTGTCTTTGTCTGTCTGTCTATTAATTTTGTTTGTCTGTCGGTTTGTGGCGACTCAATGTCTCGATATTTTCTTTCTAATCGGTCTGTTCGCCACTTTTTTATATTAAATGTCTGTTTTCGCAATGCGCATGTATCTTTTCGTTTTCCCTCGTACACTTCCCCATCTATCTATCTGTCGTCTGTCTGTTTCTCTCTCTCTCTCTCTTTTTCTCTCCTTCGTCCTTCCTCTGTTAGTGCAGCAATAATTATTCTTCTGAGTCCACAGGTTATGTTTCATAGTTTATGTTCTCCCATGTTCAACTTCTCCAAAGATTTGGCAGAGCTTAACTCTTGGTTCTCAGCTTGATTGTACAAGCTTTGTGAATTGAAGCTGTTATTCCATTATCCCTTCAGAGATCAAAACCATCGAAAGTAAAGTGGTCACCCATTAACTAAAAGATGACTTTTTTCAAGCTTGAGTCTTTGATCAACAAACTATTTCTTTTTTCAAACTGTTTAGAAGCAGGTATTTTCAAAGACCTGCTCGGATTTTGTGGGACAGACAATTGTCGTTGTGCTGGAAGGTGGCACCATAATTATGATTTCACATAAACCTCTCACTAACGGTTTCAACCTGCACCATCCTCTCCTCCCCCCTCTCTCTATATATCTCTGTCCCATTACGTGCCCGATTTCAATCTGTTGAGAGTAAGCCCTTACCTGTGAATGCTGTGTCCATAACCAACATAACCAAAACTTGAATATTTGACTCAGCAACTACACACAACCTAATCTTTTATACGAAGAGAAAGGAGAAAAACTTGATAAATGTCTCACTCTTTTACACCGCAAAATTTACTTTCTTAAAATTCTATAGATCAAGGGAAAAAAAGACCTCAAAACTGCAACGCTTGGGTACCCATGAACGCTTTCGTTCCGATGTTTTTGCTAGGCCGTATTTTATTAAAATACGTGTAATAGCCTTCCTGCCTGTCTATTCTCATGGTAAGCCAACTTAGCAAGTTTATACTGAGGATATTTTAATGAGTTCTCACCTCGTTCGGTGCTTTTAACAACACGTACGGCACGCTAAGTCTGTCCAGGGACCGTTACAACTGGGGCCTAGCTTGTCTGGCACTTCTTGTAGCACTAGAAGAGAGTAACACATCTCTACATTTAATAGCATCAAGCAACAGAGTTAATGGGTCTGCGGACCACCCAGTTTTAAGCTTAAGACCTTCGCTTCAATTACTTTAATTATGGGCAATCTTTTTCTCGTGTACACTTATGAGAGAACTACTTATGTACTTGTAATTCAAGTTAAAATTACCACCGGTTGGTCAAAGTGAATATTCAGACCTTTTAAACCATACAGGGCAAGGAAATGTCGCATGTGAACTTTTCCGATAGTGTACTTTTTATCAAGATGGTATGATCTAAAAAAACACATTTAATTGTGCGCTCGAGCCAACAGATTGCGGCTTGACACAGCTTTATCTTCATAATCTTATTTTTAAGCATATTCAGCAAGAGTGAAACGGTAGAAGAAGATGAATAGTTTATTATCATAATATCGCACGGTTTAAGAGTGAACAAGAAATCCACCCTTGCGTTTTACTGTTGAGTTAAATCTTCGTTCAGTTTGAACCTTCTTAATATCGCAAGCCGGACATTTTTTTAACACGAGATGGACATTTTAATGACAGTATTTCGGTACATTTCATTCACCCCCCCACCACCACCACCGCCGCCATCCCTGTTGCGATTGTAAAAAAATTGCTGGGGTCGATGTAGATCGGTGGTCTGGAATTTGTGCTGCGACTACTCGCGCCAGAATTTTCTCCCTCCATCTTTTCTCTCACTCTCTCTATCGTCTATCTCCCTCTATGTCTCTTTTTGTCCATCCTCTCCCAATGTCACGAAGGAGGATGTACAAACACTGAGTGGGAGTGGCTTAGGCAGAGAGGGTCACCAGAGAGGAGACTAGGGTACACAGACAGGGAGATATGATTGAGAAATGGCAGAAATGGGGAGGAGAAAAAGTTGCCTTTGGTCAATTAGAATATTTAGCGTGAGGAAACCAAGACAAAAAACTAGAAAAGAGAATTTCCAAATGCATGCACGGAAAAATGTAGAGACTGAGATAGAAACTGAAAGGAAAAAACAGTGGGATATGGAACGTAAAATAGAATAACAATAGACTAAAAGAGAGAAAAATGAGAGAGTGAGAGAGGAGAGAAGGGCTAAACAGATTTTGAGAATAAGAAAAAGAGAAAGAGGAACAGACAGACCCAGAGAGAAGGAGAAAGATGAATAAAAATTAGGGAAAGACGACTGGAAGGAGCCATAGAGAGATGGTGGTGAAATTGTCAAAGCTTTTAAACCCAAATCAACCTGACACGCAAAATGCGACCAGGTCGAAACAAAGTCACGTGACTAGAGAGCGACCAGGCTAGCAAGCCTTCTCACTCACGCAAACCCTGCTTTCGGCCTCTCTTTTTTTCTCTTTTCTCTCTCCACATTTTCTTTCCTTCTTGTCCCTAAATGTCTCCTCTCTATCATTCTCTTGACTCATTCTCTTTTCTCTATGTTTCTCTCTTTTCCTGGTCTTCTCCCTCTCTCTTTCTCTCCCTACTCTCTGCCCTTCTTTCCCTCTCACTCCCCCTCCCCCCTGTCACTGTGGTCTCTATGTATTGTAGATGATTGACCAACCTTGGTCAACTTTACAGCCGCGGGTAAGACTCAGGAAACGCCGTGGTCAAAAAACTTCTATAGAGACGGAAGAGAAAGTCCAGAGAAAGTCACGTACCCGACTATCTGTCCTTCAGGCTACAGGGCAGTTGGTGCCCCCCCCCCCACCCCCCCGCTCCAGTCTGATAGTCAAACCACACCCTGTGGTCAAACAGAACCTCTAGACCTCTCCAGGACTGGATCGGACGGACCCCCCACACACACACACACATATATTATAACACTGATTCAATAGGTCTAAGTAAATCTTAAACATTTCATAGAAGAGAAACAAGTTCGTGTTGTAAGGTGAAAGTTTCCATGTCATGACGATTACAAAATGTGAAGAATGTGTCAGGAATATAATTGATTGTGTATAAAGTAGTATGAAAGGTAGGAGGCACCGAGACATCAATACGAAATGAGGAGGATAGAAGGAAGATGAGGAGAAAGAGAAAAAAAGACAGAGGAAGAAAGAAAAAGTGAAGAAGTCTAACCAAGTGTCTGTATCAGAGAATGATGCTGCTTAGATTGACCCCTGAACTTTGTAGTTGGATGTTCAATTTCTAGTTTGTCTTGCTAGAAAGCCTCTCTCTAGTATCAGACTTTTTATAGTCAACAATTTTGGAAACAATCTTCACATTGATCAACGCCAAACTGATTAACTTCTCCTTAAAATTGTATTAATTCCTCATGGCTGTGTGAAAAGCCAGTCCGGGCTTTGAAAGTTCATCGACTTTGATGGGTTGAACAGCTTTCAGCACTGGAGTGTTTAACAGTCGGGCCGCCTCCACAGTAGTGCTGAAGGGTCTCTATTTTGTTTTTTTTTTTAGCATTAATTTTGCCGTGACTTATTCGAATTCAATCTCTTCTTGTGAGACAGTGATTTGAAGCTATTTATTCAAGACAATAGATGTAGAGATCGAGAGATACAATAGAGGCCCTAGCCGAGCCATATAATGGATTTAGTCTTACATCACCTAAATTAGTCTCAAGACTGTTTATCTTTCCCTCAGCAGGCCAAGAAACGAGGCAGATCAAATTCAACAGTAAGGCTGTCTGTTATGCGCTCAAATGCTATATCTAGTATTCTACAAATGAAAGCAGTGCCTCCAGCAAGGTTTTCATTTTTGACGAAAATGTAGACAAATGTCTTTCTCAAAGCAATAACATGATACCGGTAACTGGTTCGGAACTGAACCCGAGACTGCCGGATCACAAATCCGACTCGCTCACCACCAAGCCACCTTGGACCACAATTAAGTCTCCGTAGAAGGCAATACAATAAAGTTAGTTTTGATTTGATGAACTGTTTTGGTGTGTAACTGTATGCTGTGACACTCTATCACACAAACCAGCCCTTCTTGATTTAAACGTGGAGAGTTTAATCTTCTTAAACAATCAGCCTCGTCTGAAATTTGATTCGCAGACTTTAAATACAAACTTCACACTTAAGTAGGCTCATTAAGTTATTAAAAACCTACATCCGTCTTATCACGTCAGGTGTTTAGACTGGGGACACGATGTTTAAGATGTAAACATTCATCTCGGCGGCGAGGAAAGCAGCGCCGAGCTCTGGGTGGCTGAAGTTTTCGCCTGCTTCTGTTGGACGACTGGCCGGCACGAATACCTGGCACATCTGTATGGAGATTCCCGGAGACCGCTCTTGGCCTCATCTTCAGGTGATCTCAAACTTTTCACATCGACCTGGAGTTTGGGGTTGAGTCAACTGTCACGTCCGTTTGATGTTCCTCTAGCACATCAAGTGTTACGGACTTCTCCAGAAATATGTGTCTTAGATCTTACTCAACGTCATTGGCAGCTTGGAGTTAATTGTACTTTTTCAACATAACACGCTCTGCTCTTTGATTTAGCTTTTGCGCGAGAAAAGAAATATTGCTCTCTTAGAGTTGAAGTGTTATATTTAAAGAGCTAGCTTCTTCCTTTGAACGAAATTAAACTAATATCACTTTCACCTCTATTGAAAATACTTTGAGTTGACTTGTTAATCGAGCTTTATTTCTTACTTCGTTTTTTCAAGGACCGAATAGTCTTGGTCTTACAGTTTTCTCGCAGAGATAACCTCATTTCTAAAAAAAGCCTGGGCATAAGGTGCAGCACTCGTGTTTCCCTGAGAACCTACAGTCTATGGGAGACTTTGCCTGGGGTGCTGCAGTCTTAGTTTGTCTCTATATTAAAAGATCAATACACGCAAGCTCTAGCCATCAACCTCCCTCTATGTAAATACACGTTATATTCTTCCTCTGCGGACTGGCAGATTCTTTTTCTGGATTATTTCGATCAACATCAAAACTGCATTCTTCAACCCACGTCAGCGCTAGGATAGGACGCACAGTTGGTGATATCCCCACAGAGTGCCATTCTGTTTTTTGTCACCCGGTCCACACAAATCCCAGCTGAATGTTTTCAGCGATCGCACAATACAGAAACCTTGTCCAAATATTGTCCCTGGACCAGTCTTTCAGTGTTAACGTAGGCCTGTAACTGTTGAGGCGGCTGCTCGCTCGCTATGCTACTAGCAGGAGTTGCTCCTCGATCGTTGATTTCCGCATAATAACTTACTTAGCCTCGCTATGTTTGCGCAAGTCAGAATCAGGATCGAGGTTGTGACTGAGAACAAATCTGGTCTAGATCTGTACCATACGAGAACATAATTATGTTTGCTGGTAGTGGAAGCAGTCGGTTGAACGTGTAACCATTTTACTGTTAAGATATTCGTAAGCAAAAGCTTAAAGTGATGTAAATAAAACAGACCTAGATAACCTGCAGTTTCAATCATTGTAGTTTTACAGTAAAAGATACTCGGAAGGCTCTTTTTTATGGCGTTCAATAAGATAACGTGGGGTGATGAAAGATGACCCTATTCTTACGGTAAAGCCGTTAAAAGAGATGATTTGTGTCCGGTTCTTGTGCAAGTTATAAAATATCCACCGCCAAACGTGCGGAGAAACCAAATAAAGAGTCAACCAATTTCTTATGACAATAGATGACTATGGTTAAAGATTAAATTTCTTGAATTCTTTTGTTTGCAGAATTATCGGTAATTCTCATGACTCTAGTAATGTTCAGTTTATCGTGACCAACTATACAAAAATGCTACAACTCATAATGTATTTTGCCTGAACACTTCTGGAACAGTGACAGCTGCGCATTTAGTCTACTCTACAAAAAGTTCGGTTGTTTGTAATTTTTCGTTAGGTATTTCCGATAAACCCGTTAAGGGGGAGAACTTTGTCAGGCAAAAACTGGTGCAATCTGATATGAGAAATACCATGGTGCGCAACCAAATACACCTGGAAGCAAAACTTGGAGAGAAATCACGCACTCTTCCAGCCAATATCTGGTTATTAACCCTTTATGCTACGCGATACGGGCGGAAGAATCGATTTCCATTCGGGATGCTCAGAGCCGAGATAACCAACCCTGGTTTTTATGGCCTGAAGTTTGACCACTGTCCGCCTTTGTCCTCTCGCCTGGACGTGACGGGTTGAGATGAGATGTCCACTCTTGAACATGTTTCTCTCTCTTTAGTCTTTCAGTTCATTACACCCAGAATATAACCCAAACACCACCCCAGTACTCAATAGAAGGAACGGGCTGTAAGATAAATACATCGTCCTCGTAAAGTAACAGTTACACTTCTTTCTACTGCACAATATACCACAAACTATATTTCAAAAGATTTCAACGCGGTCTCATCAAGGACACTTGTCAGTTTTCTGCTGCTGGGTTTATTATCAAGGAAGTTTCCACATTCGCGCTGGTATAAAAAGCCAAAATAAAAACTTACAAAACAAGGTTGCGGTTGTCTCATTGCTTCATGCCATTCTCTCGAAAATTTGCTCATGGGGCTCTCAAATAAAGCTGGCAAAGATCAGTATTCTGTTGGGGGGGGGGGGTAGAAAAATTGGGACCCTGTAGACCTTATAATTCTGAAATTTAGTGATGTCAGACCCTCGTAAGAGAAGTTTTGTTTAAACATCCCAATACTGTCCACGTGATATGCCGGTTGTATAGCCAGAAGACCTGGTACATATACAGTTCTCAGTAGTGGAACGGTTGTATCAAACAGTCCATACACCAATACTAATGCTTCTCAGTAGTGGAACGGTTGTATCAAACAATCCATACACCAATACTAAATATGCTTCTCCGTTTTTCCTTGTCTAATTGTGTGTGGCTTGTGTTTCCCCCCCCTCTCTCTCTCTCTCTGTCTCTCTCTCACTCTTTTTCTCTATCTCTCTCCCTCTCTTCCTCTATCTTACCTCCTATTATGACTGTTCCAAGTTGTTTTTGTTAAGAGAGTATCTCAAATCTCTGTTTCCGTATCCAATAAAAAAATATTGAAACCTCGAGTTCAGCGTTGTCATCCCGAATATTTCTTCCTACATTTGTAGGAAACAAGGGGCACACAACTCGTGTTATTGTGTGTGAGTTGTAGCTCTCTTATGTTTGGGGATAAACATTGTACCGTGAATATATTAACATAACGTTAGGGATATTGTATGCTATTGCTACTGCTATTGGTACATTATACTGGTATTGGTAGGGGCGTCGGCGCGACTTCTACACATTGACAGTCTTCAAATGTCGAGTGATTCTCTCATGAATGGTTCAAGTAAAGGAAGATTTGGTCTCCGTCGCTCTGTGGCTGGTGGGACTAGATTTGTCTGTCGGGAATTTGTCATTAGATTCTGCCCAGACTTGCTTAATGGGCATATAAAATGATTTCTCATGATAGCAGTCCATTATGTGTCCCCACAGAGCACTAATCGGTTCTAGCAAGCTGCCGTTTGAATTGCATGCTGGGTGTTGGCTGGTGAGATCGGGGTTCTCTCTCTTGTTTGCTTTTAGACAAGATTTAGTTTTACCACACGAGATACACAGAGAGAGAGTGCGAGTGAAAGAGAGAGAGAGAGAGAGAGAGAGAGAGAGAGAGAGAGAAAGAGAGAGAGAGAGGGGCGTCTCTTTATCTGTTGTTTTCCTGAATGGGTTGATGAGATGGACGTAATTTCCAAAAGACCATTTTTTATTGAAACTGTGAAATTCTTGCAACTCGGAGAAAACTGTCTACCCTGACGTGTTCACAGTTTGCTGTGCAGACTGCCTGATTGAATTGGGGCGGGACTGCGTCGAATAATTTCTCTGCCAATCTCAACCTCTGGAAGATGTGGCCGCTTTCTTCCCTTTCTTGTCGAGAGGAAAAACGCGATGTGGAGAAACCCGTAAATCTATTGCTTTTAATAAATGATATGTTGTTATTGAACGTTTTCCCTCTTCTTCTCATTCTTAACCTTCGGGTGTGGCCTGAATGGCTGCGAACGGAGTGGGGGTACATTCAGTGTGTATGTGCGTGTGGCGTGGGGGGGGGGATTATAAGAGGGGATAGACCAGCAGGAGGGGTGTTGATACTGAAGGACCAGCTGGCACTTTAACCCGGACTAGAGCGGTTGAGATCGCAGGACAAACAGGCCGACCACTGAGGCTCAAATTATTGGGCGCTCGCTGAAAGAAAGGAAGTGTTTTGGACACAAATCAATAAAACCATAATTTATATCGAATACCAACCGCGATGAATAGTCGGCCACCAGAAAAGTCAGACCAGACTGTTTAGCCGGGCCATTGAAAGTAACAGAAAATAACAGATATAGTCAGATTGCTTATGTTTGGTGGTTTGTGGAGAATTAGTAGAGTTGGAGGGGAGGAGGTCTGAACAAGTTTAAGT
>BMAT01011584.1:0-10671 GCA_019649035.1 Elysia marginata | reverse complement strand
CCCCCTGAACACATCAGATCTATATAGGCCCTCATCTCAAATTTTGCTTGGGTAATTTGCATACAACTTCAAACCGGCTTTGTTAGCTCGGTGAGTTCTCAAGTGGTGGTTATTTTCAAACTCTAACGCGTCTTCAAATTACGATACGGTAGTAAATTCTATGCCAGTGCGTGGCCAGTTTCTAAGGTTACCCCAAGGACACAACAGACTTCTTTGTCTTCTCCAACTGCTTACCTTCCACAGCCATTCCGTTGTCAAGGCAACGCTTGAACCTGCATGCCTTGCAGCGATTTCGGTTGAGTCTCGTCACTTGACACTGGCCACCAAAGAAGCAAGAGAACTTATCTCTCTTTGGTAGACTCCGCTTGAAAAAACCCTGAAACCAGAAATACATCATGTCAGCAATACTCCATGCCGCACGCAGAGGATGTAGTGCTAGTAGGTGGGGGGCATCAAGCCGAAAACACAGGAGAGGAAGAAGAGGTGAGACAAATAAAAAAAAGGGTATTGAATATTTCTGGTAGGTGTTTGATTTGACCGGAGCTTGCGAATTGTAAGTTCCAAGGAAAAAAGAATTGCTAGGCGTTGTTAACTGACACTCTTCTCTCTTACCGCACACTTTCTTTTCTTCTCAATCAGTCTCACCTTTGTTTCTCTTAATCTATCCTTTTCCCATATCTTTCAGCCCCTCTCCCGTTCTAATTTTCCTTCTGTCTATTGTGTCCGTCCACATTTGTTCCTCACGTGTTTGCGCTACATAATCAATAAGAATGAAAGCTTGTCGACAAACAGTCTCATTATTGCGTGGAAAAAAAAATAGAAGTCGGTTTAAGACGTTAATATGTTTTTTTGATGACAGAGCCATTGTTTTAATTTTTTATTGAAACATTTGGCTCGGGATATTTTCGGAAGACTTGAAGAGATATAGATCTAAAAATTTTAGCGAAAACTTGGAAAGTTGGCGTTGTTTGTCACAACTCTACCAAGGTCTCGTTTAGTTAGAAAACAGACCTGTAGCGGACGGTGAACCTTTCACATCAGATGCTGGAGGTCACGAATACTTTTCTCTTCTACGTCCAAAAACCTGGAACAGTCTATCTCGTTTCTAAGGCAAAACCAAGAAACTCAAAGATTCTTTGTTCGAAAGTATTTCGGGTAAATTTTAATTATTATAAATGAGTAGCACTATCGGCTCATTTTCAAATTTTAAGGTTTTTAAGGGTATCCCCTCTCCCCACGCACACACTGTTATATTTTACTGTGTTCTACACGCGTAGGTTTCGATGCTCATTGTTGTAATGTGTGGGTAATACATTATTATTATTATTATTATTATTATTATTATTATTATTATTATTATCAAACTTTACTTTATAAAAAGCTTTTGGCACGTGGGGTTCATCCTCTAAAAACTGCCTTTTATTATTATTAACCAACTTTTATGGATCCCAACATGGGAAATTCAGAATCAAACAATCGTCAACAAATTTCGTATTTCATGTATCAGTCAAACTTAAAATAATTCAATTTGCATCTCATTGGAATTTGTCTCCTTTTCTCCAATCATCTCTCTTTTGATATAATTAGGGCCTATATCTTCATCTCTCCCCAAACAAAAAACACATTCTCTGTAAGTTTTTCCTCTTTCTCTTTTACTGTTTCCTCATTCTCTTAATGTTATGTATCATACTTTTTCCCTGTTTTCGCCTCTTCCTCTCAACTTCTACGAAACATCATCTTCGCCTTTGTCTCCTAACAATGAGAAAAAATTACACGCACAGCCTTAAGTAGAGAAAAATTAACGCAAAACCTAGGCTAGATCTAGGCCTAATCAACACTTTAGGTTTTAATAGCTTTCTAGATCTAAAACATAGGTTGTTAAAATTAATTGATACAGATCCTAGTCAAAGTTTTGGACACTCAATCAATATGAATATGTAGATCTAATCTCCGAAGAATCTCTCCGTGGATATCTGTCTCCACCCTCGCCCCTCTACACATACATTACCTTGTCTCTCTCAATTATAAGAGACAAACTGAAACAACACCTAGAAAAAAGTGGTATTTTGTGGAATGAGACGTGACGTCAGAGCTCTCCCAGTCGTCCGCTAAAATACCCCTACGGAGTCCAGTCCCGTTATGCCTTATCTAGGTCAATATTCTAAATACCGTATATAGCTAAAAAATTTCAAAACCGAAAAGAATTAATTCATGACTAAGCCTCAAAATGACCAGATTTTGGAAAAAAATGTCCCCAGAATGACCAATTACCCAACTACCAACACAAAATCGGACGTTGTTTCTGGCCATTTTCTGAACCCACAGGGGTTGGCAAAAATTTCTTCAGCTGTTTTGACTATAGGATTATCCTTCCAATAATTATTTCCACTATTGGTATTATAATTCTAACAATGATATTTATAACAAAATTAACAGTAGGGTTATTGTTATTAATAGTGTTATTATTATCATTATTATTAAGAGACAAACAAAGACATACAAACGTACGGAGCGAGTCTTGGCGAGAGAGAGGGGGGGGGGAAAGAAAGAAAGGAGAGAGATAGAGAGAGACAGAGAGAGGTAGAGACAGACAGACAGAGAGACACAGAGACAGAGAAAGACAGAGACAGAGAGAGAATAAAAAATAGCAGATTTACAACCTGTCCATCTTGAAACAATGATAATTCTCTTCATCATAGTCTACATCTCTCTCCCCCTCTCTTACTGTTTCGTTAACTTGGTTCTGATTGTGTTTGTGAGGTACATAAATTTACAACAACGTAAGCTCATCAGTAATTCAACCCTTTTTGGATTTTCATAGGGATTTTCAAGTGAGATATAATTATTCATATGAAACACACAAAAATAAAAAAAAGAATTAAAAGAGTTGGATTTCATACTATAACATATTAATCTGATAAACCCACCTTTTTAGCCACACAAAATTGCAAATATTTCCAACATATATGACACAACACTTCCATTATTATCACCAGAGAAAAAAATTCCATTCATCCTTTTTAACTGGTTCTTCCTATTTCCTACCATTTTTTCCCTGTCTTTTGTTGAATACAAATAAAAATATGCTTATCTTTCCTAACTTGCAAAAACAGCTTGTCTGAAATGACTGCCAGTGCAACTAAACTTAGATCTAGTTTGGGCCGCAGTACTACACACTGTGAACTCGGGAAACTGCAGTGCGTGGTAGTGATTTGTTTAACAGAGGTCACGTGACAAAACTCCGAATCTGTTCTTCTTAATTCTTTCAAAATATTGTTGTAGTTTTTTTTTAAAGAAAAGAGAAGATTCGGTTCCAGCCACAACTTTAAACTTTTAAAAAAAGATTGTGAAAAGTTACAGAATAAAAATATACAACAAAAATCTGCACACCTGATCTTTTGATTTCTAACTTTTTTCTATTGCAATCTTAAAANNNNCCCCCCCCCCCCCCCCCCCATAGTATTGATATTTCACTTTCTATCGCCTTTATTTCTACCTCCATGTTACTCGTTCTCTCTTACTCGTTGTCTCTAACATCTCTCGACCCCTTTATAACACTCTTTCTATTTCCTACTCGTCTCTTTACTAATTTCCGCCAGTCTGTCTTTTTATCCCTTTTTTCTCAGTGTCTTGTCCGACCGGACCGTCCCCTTTTCAAGATGATTGTCATGTTTAATATCTAGAATTGTGGAACATAAAAAGTACACAGTCATAGAAAGCGAACTGAAGTCTGCATTGCCGATCAACTTATACAGATAATAAAATGAAGCTACAGTTATCTAAATCTCCTAAAGCAAACTATAAAATCTTTATGTATTAAATTAGGATAAGTGTTTTGTCACACGACTTCCTAATTTCTCACATTTATGAACTAGATCTGAAGACAGGAGTGTTGTTATGCTAAACACCAATTACGTATTTCTGTGAAAAGTAATCTACAAAGTTTCACACCTAAATGGATGGCCTAAGTAAAATTAGTAAATAAATTTCATTAGCGTGGCTCAGTGGTTAGCGCGTCGGATTTGCGACGCATATTGTAGCTGGCTTAGGAAAGCAATTTATCGACACTTTCCTCAGTCCACCCACCTGTAAAATGGGTACCTGGCTATAGAGTGTGCTTGAAATTTGTAGAATGTGAGTATTTGGGCGCCTGACAGGCAGCCATGCTGTAATGCTCTGAAATATGATTTGAATTTGCTTTGGTATGTAATGGCCTGCTGGGGGAAATATGTAAAGTCTTGAGACTGCCTTCGGCGGTTGAAGACTATTATCCATATTTTTTTTTGTATTTGTCTCGCGTCAAGCATAAATGAATCGAATGTCGTCATGTCGAAGGTGATAGTATTTTGGGCAAGACATTTTTCTTATCTCCCAAACCCCCAAAATTCATAGAGTTATCAAAATTTTGTGAGGAGATATTTAAAGATTTTGATGACTTAAAACATTCGATCAATGCATCCAGAATCCAGGATAATACAAACCAAAATTCCCGGCACAAAATGTTAAAAATAGACAAAAGCTGACCCAGAACCTACAACAAGAGGAAATGACCGATACCGTCGAATCACCGGGAAAAGTCGAAAAAAATTCTTATAAACTTGTCGTTCTTAGTGCGAAATGCCATAAAAACTTGTAAGATAAATCTATAAATATTTAGCTGACGAAAGTATGTTCTTAATCGCATTAAGTATTGACAGAGAAAAGTAATTACCATAATAACAGAAGAGTACTTGTCTTAAACATCGCTACAAACCTATGCTACGTAACTGCCATTTTAAAAAGCTGCACATTATCGAAAAAGTTTAATTAACATACATGGAAAATTAATATTAATCGGATGGCAATTTATCTTTATTCAGTCATTTCTAATGTCCTCCGTCAGGAAAAAATGTCTCCTCTTGATAATCAGTATGAGTTACTGGTCCTGCAATTTTCATCTGCTTCAACTTTAAAGAACCATGAATTCCAATGAGTGCCTAAAGCGACGATCTCATTTCCGTTTGTTCTTTGATTTTGCGTTGTTAATTAGAGAATATTTTCTCATTGGTCTAAACCCGGGTCCACTGGGAGCTACCTCTTTTTATGTCCGAAAAATGGAAATTCATCGGCTAAGTTTCAAAGAAAGTGTTTAAAAAAATAAGATCCCCATAACGACTTTAGTTTCCGCCTTCTTAAAAATTTCAAAATTTGTCTGCAGTTTTTGCTACATGCCTCGCGTCCAATGCGAGGGTGTGGAAAGTCAGCAACAAAAAAAAAATCAATAAAAAGGTTTATTTTTTCCTACTTGTACTTTCTATTTAAAAGCCACAAAGAAAAATATTTTTTCACAAAATATTGATAACTTTTCATATTTATGACATTAGGAAATTGAGAAAAATGTTTGTTAAAAAAGACTACGCTTTGAAACTAAAAATTACGACACCTTACCCGTTAAGTAAGGAGGCAAGACATTCTATCGTCATTACAAAAGATCAACTCAAAAGGCATAGCTGTTCCGTTTTGTTTTCCCTTCTCTGTAAGGTATTTCAGCTCCTTACTTTGGCACTAAGTATTAAGATGCTTAAGTGGCTTCTTCTTTTTCGTCTACTCGTCAATTACTTAAAATCGGCCAATCATCTTCGCCCATCCTTACCTTACAGCCTTCGCAAGTAGCCACGCCATAATGAATTCCAGTAGCTCTATCATCGCAAATCCGGCATTCGCCGAAAGGAAAGGGAACAGCACCGTGAGGCATTCTAGATCCACTCCTGTTGCTTCCGTCGTAACCGCTGAACGTCAAGAAGTGGTTTACTCAATGTAGCGGAAACCGGTTCACTTCCGCCGGAACTCATTTACTTTTGTTCAATCTTGTTCCGGTAGAGCTCGACAGCCATGTTCATGGCCATGCAGAGTTGTGTTCTAGAGATTGTTTAGAAGAGCAAGAAGGTGGCGTTGTGACTCCTGATTTTGATCTCACTTATGCGTGACACATTTAAAATTTACAAGCTGCTTCGCGTCGTCAACACGGATGGCTGAGTGTATCTTGTCGGCCATGCGAATCAAACACAGCAACAACAAGGATAAGAAATAATTTAACAATAATATCTCAGACCTCTTCACAGGTAAGTTATTTTTCTTCTTCTTAATATCAATATTAGAGGTTGATTTCACACACAATGGCCAAGACTCTATGTTTCGATATGTGGGGATCACGTCTTAATTGTTGAGCCAAACACAATAACTAGAGAGCCTGACCACAAGTTGATGCCTTGCAGTGATTGAACGATCAATAAAAACAACAACAAACTGGTCTTTTGTCTGAAATTAAAATCAATATAGAAATATCTGTCAAAACTAATAACTATGGATTTCTAACAACTGAATAGAGGCAATACAGAACATGTCAGTAAACAGTACTTTCTCATCTCCCTGGAAGATGTTCAGTTCACTCGACTGGTGGATGACTAGCCGAATCTGTTGACGTGTGCCTGCTCTTGACTGGAGCGATTCCTTGAAGGCCAGGGGATATTATCTGTAATATAAAACATAAGTCTTTGATTTTATATCTTTTAGTTGAAAACCAAGGAGTGATACACTTTAATTTGTAGCCTGAATCAGGTAGACTAATCACAATGTATGTATGCTATAATATTATAAACTCAGACACCAGCTTACGGCGCCCACCAAGATGACCACATGCAAACCATTTGCCCAGTAATAAAGAATGGCAAACTTTAGGCATAGATAAAATATTTTATAAGATACAAAACTTTTTCTTTAAGAGTCCCTATAGCACATGTTCACCTAGTGTGCATTACATAGTCATCTTACTCTAGTACGGCTATGCTGACTCACAGAGAAAAACCCCAATGCCTTTAAACGCTTTTTAAGAAGCAAAAAGAAAACAACAAAAAAGTACGGATAATTCTTGCAGGTTGTATAAGTAGTGAGCCGTTTTGAAGTTCGAGATGATTAGCTATCCCGCAATCAATCGCGCGTTCTGATTGTAAAAAAAAAAGAAATATTTCTAGTTGAAGATTTTGAATGGAAATATATGTATACCGAAAAATTAGAACAGAATGGGATTTCGGGGGATAATCCATTCGTTCGAACGCTGTACAAATTGCGTTCTGATTTCCGTTCAGATTTCCATTCTGATTTGTCATGCTATTTCAAACAGGTGTAAACTCACCTTAACGTTTGATGTACGGCACGATATAGACTGATGTTAAATAAAGGAGGAGATACCTTCATCTACTTTTACTTCATTTTTTTCTTCTCTTAAAGACCTAGAGAGGTCTAGGTCTGCGCGTTAAGTTTTCCTCAATTTTTAAAGGTAAAACTTTAGTTACTTTTAGCCAATGGAAAAACCACTGGTTTTGACAGCGCCAAGCAGAAAAATCACTTTTGTGCAAATTTCAACCATTCATAAAAATCCTTTACATTTTGTTGAACTTACAAAGGCAATTATTGATCTATCGGTCTCGAGGGTCCTCAGAGAATACTTATTGTTGATGGTATCAGTATACACGCGTTTCCACAAGGCTAAAGTTTCGCAATCCCTGTGATACGGGCCGTAACGATTGCATGAGAGGCAGGCGGTAAGTGTAATTTCCGCCATGTTAGATCCTGTGTAACGAACAGCGTAACCTGCGTCGCACGTTATGAAAGCTTTTAGATGCTTAATAGGCTGAATTTCCGTTGGTTGGAACTGAATAGATCTCGGCCAATTTGTCGTCAAACGACCTTGAGCAGTCACGTGCCAGGTCAGCCGTGACATGCACCTCAGAACTGGTACACGCGGCGAGAGACCTTGGACAACACTACAGGTTACACAACTAGATCTAGATCTATGGGATGGGAGGGATCTCATAGGGAAGCCTTTACTGGTTACTCGAGTGTAGAAATTATTGCATGTACTTTTAAACCAAGCAGCAAATAAAATACTGTATGGGCAAACACACGACCGAAACTGTCAGAATCTGATGCATGGCTGATGATGGTTGAAGACGTCATTAAGCTTATTCTTCGTTTCAATAACTGCAGAATTCAATGGCTTCAAGTTTTATTTTAATGATGCTGAAGGTTTCTCTTTGCAGTGATTCTCTTGAAAGCCTGAGGAAGTAAGTAAGGCTCTTCTAATATACAAGGAATTGCAAGTCGAGATCTTGAACGCGTAACTACCCTAAAACCGTCTCAGATTCTTCTTAGGCTACCAACAGGGCTTCCTCATTACTAGAAACCGAACTAATAAGACGGACCGTTCCTCATTGTGCAAGCTGTGGAGTTTTCTTCTACAAGAAGTAAAAAAAAATTATAAAATTGTGGAAACAATTGAGGCTTTCCTGTAAGGTCACGTTTAAGAAAGAGAGAGAGAGAGAGAGAGAGAGAGAGAGAGAGAGAGAGAGAGAGAGAGAGAGAGAGAGAGAGAGAGAGAGAGGAGAGAGAAAGGAGGGCAGAGAAGGAGAGGGGGAGAGAGAGGGAGAAAGGAAGAGAGATAGAGAAAGAGAGGAAGGAAGAGAGAGAGGGAGAAAGGGAGAGAGAGAGGAAGAAATAGGGAGAGGGATAAAGGGAGAGAGAGAAAGAAGAGAGAGAGAGAGAGAGAAAGAGAGAGAGAGAGAGACCCCCCTACACCAATTGTGGCCCATTGAGACTTGATAATTGAAAGGGAATCGTTTATTAGCAAGCTTAAAAAATACAGTGAACTGGAACTCAGTCAATCTCTGAAGGTTGGGGCTAGTACGGGGTATAACGGAGATCTACTGATATAACTGTTGTTTTAAGACACTAGGAAAGTGTGCAAGTCAACGAACATCAATAAAAAGAGAAATAGAGACGGGAGAAGTTTCTTTATTTGGGGAAAATAGAACAAGACACTTAGTGTCTCGCAGCCAACTAAGGGGCATCGCTATTCAAAAAACCTAAAAAAATGCTTAGAGTAACCGTTTTTGGTATAAATTGCAATAGGAGTAAGAAGCAACTCTCTTTTCAAATAAAATGTACTAGAAAAAAACAGGACGCAAATATTGCTGATTTATCACATTTGAAATGAGAGCAAGTCCGGATTTTTTCTTCTTTGTGTTTGTATCAGACGACTGATATTGGCGACTGGTTATCTAATCTTTCTTACCACTGGTTGTCTAATCTTTCCAACCACTGGTTATCTAATCTTTCTTACCACTAGTTATTTAATCTTTCTTACCACTGGTCATCTAATCTTTCCAACCACTGGTTATCTAATCTTTCTTACCACTGATTGTCTAATCTTTTTTTACCACCACTGTCCAAACCATCTACCCCAGCAATAAAGTTAATCCCTGTTGGTATCCTTCAACATATATGGGTGTTTTCAAACAGTTTTATCGGAAAATTGTCATTTCTTTGGGTTTTTAAAAATGCTGACTAAGCAGTTTCATAGTTAATTCCTTACCTGTTTGTGCTATATGCCCCATGAAAGCCTTAAAATGTATAAAAATATATTTTATAATTAGTTTTCCAAATAGGGGTGTGGTTTGCAACCTAAATTTTATGTTCTATGGGTATTCGAGTTCAATATCTTAAGTTGTATCATTTTGAAACGTTTTTCGTGTTTTCTCAAAATTGCAATTTGGCACATCTGATACATACTCAAAACTAACAAAACTGATTCGCAGAATGATCTGAAACTGTGCATGTATACACCTTTTTATGTTGTTTCTTTGAAATCATACAGAAGGAATTAGCTCTGTCTCTTTTAGTTATTTTTTTGGATACTTTTTTTTCTGTTAACTAAAAAATATCCGAAATTTTAACGTTTTGCAATATGTTGGGTCTTCAAAATGCAGTATCTAAAAATTGATAGGATACAAAAATCTGCTGTGTACGATTATTTCTATACATAATATGTAGCCTACCTGATTGTCCAATTTTAAGTCTGTTGTAGACTTGATGGTTGGTATTCTTCAATTTTAGTAAAGGATATCCCTAAGGCTCAATTGCTGCAAATGCATCTCCTTTTCAGCTGAGTTTTGAAAATTTACACTCAAGAGGTATTACTTTGGCATTGAAAGCTCAAACCGAGCAACAACCATTGAATGTAACTGATCAAAGAGCAAGTCAGAGTGCTATTCTAGATTTTAGCATTTTCAGTGTAGGAACCCCTTTAAAATGAATCGAATGTCGGAAAATGAAATTTGAGAGAATACCCTTCATCAGTAGTGCGATAGCTCTCTGTCTCTAGAGTTAGAACCAAAAGAGTTTCTAGCATAAAAAAGAATGATAATTTCAATTTTCATGTAGAACCGATGCCTAGTGCCTGGTCGTGTCGGAATGGTGGCATCGCACTCATTTACACTGGTTGCAGGAGAAATTAGTGTAGGAGAAACAGAGAAGTGAGAGAAGAATTAGAGAAATGTCCATGCGTGAGGTGGGATGAAAAAGGCAAAGAATAGACAATAAATATCATTATTAGTGTCCAGATTTCACACTAATTAATTAATTGTGTTTATGTCTACATATTAGTGTACAGATTTCACACTAGATAATTAATTGTGCTTATGTCTACATATTAGTGTACAGATTTCACACAACAGAACTATTTGTCTTTATGTCTGTATAAATCATTAATGTACAAATTTCACACTAGATAATTAATCGTCTTTATGTCTGTATAAATTATTAGTGTACGGTACAGATTTCACACTAGATAATTAA
>BMAT01011578.1:74486-87559 GCA_019649035.1 Elysia marginata | reverse complement strand
AGACTTAGCACTAAATCCATAATGCCAGACACTAGGCGGAGCAGCTTTGATTTTAAAGTCCTTGGTTTGACTCGGCCGGAGATCGAACCCACACCTCCCGAGCACTGAGCGAGTGTCTTACCGCTAGGCCACAGAGCCGGTGGATAGTGCGTCACAATTGTTATAATTACAAGGCACTTATATATTGTGCAATGCATTTACTTCTTATTTTAAATGATAACAATGGCATGAAATTCATCACAAGTTTGTGTAAAGGTACTTAAATTTTTTAACATTTTAGATGTAAATAGGAAGATTAATAAATATAGGGCCTACATTTGAAAGAATTATTTATCAAACTTTCCTACACCCCACTCATTTGAACCTGTCGAGAGATACATGTATATCAATATCAATATTGGTGACATGAACAGCCAATTCCAAGTTAGAAGGCAAACCTGTTCACGAAATTCTCTCTCTCTCTCTCTCTCTCTCTCTCTCTCTCCCTCTCTCTCTCTATCTATCTATCTCTCTCGCTCTCTCTCTATATTTATTTAACTCTCTCTTTTTCTCTTCCTCTCTCTCTCCCTTTCTCTCTCTCTCACTCTCTTCCAAGCACACACACACACCCTCTCTCTCTCTAGTTTACTTGAGAGGAGGTTTACAGGGGAAAACAAGCGCTAGTTAAACAGTTGTAAGCTGAATTTGAAAAAAATGTTACCGGTATGTCAAAACATTTGAGATGAATATTGGTGGCATGACATTTCCATGCCATGTTTTGTGTTCGATCTCGGTGTGTCAATGTAGGCTACCTTAGGTGTCCTCCTGCGCTCTCTCTCTCTCCCTGTCTCTCTCTTTTGCTCTCTCCCTCTCCTTCTCTCACTCTCATTCTCTTTCTATCACTATCTCTTTTTTTTTTCTCTCCCAAACTCTCTTTCTAGTTTACATGAAAGAACGATCAGAGAGAGAGAGAGACAAGTATAATTATATCTACACGTATCTGACAGTGGGGTACTTTAAGATAGGCTAATGGGCCTATGTGTTAAGATTTTGTTGTTATTGCATTTGTTGTTGATGTTGTGATAACAACATTGTTGTTCCTGTTGTTGTTGTTTTTTTTTCATGACAACAGAGACGTAACAGCATCCCCTCTTTCTTCACTTCCTCACCTCCATTAGGGTTATTAAACTCACTACTGATACCAGGACCGACCGCTTATTTTCAACTTTAAAGCGGGCTAGTGGCATGTTAAACAAAATCACACGTTCTTTGCTCTTTGTTTCTTCCTCCTCTTGATCCGGTCGCCACACCTGTGATCAATTTAGAATTCTTTTAATGTTTGTAGTACGTTTTAGGTTTAAAGTAAGCCATACGGATCTATCTTTAATAATAAGTGTAGCGTATTCGATTAAAATGCCGCTCTATGCGCTTGGGTTCCACACAGGTCTTAAGTAACCAATTGAAATATTTTCTGAGCTCAGAGAAGAGCAGCAGTTCAAGCGGTTCACTCTAGCATAGGCCTACTGCCTATAGGTTATAGCGAGACGTTCTCTGTAGCCTACCAGGAAATCCAACCCAAGTGTAAACACATTTGTGCCGAAGAATCATTTTGATATGTCTCTTCCAATCCTTGGTATGAGTTAAAACATAAGCAAGCTCAAAATTTTTTTGAAAAGGGCCGGCCCGTGTACTCATTTAACGTCTAGATGAGGCGACCAAAGCATTAAACACCCGCCTTCCCAGCCTGGGCTCTAACCCTTGATTTCTCGACCACGATGTGTATACCAAGTTCTTTACAAGAAAGAAAAAAAATAAAATCAATTTTTTAGATCAAGTGCGACATTGGATACATTCCGAACAGATTCTACAACTTAGACTAGAGCAAAACTCTTAACTTGACAGGAACACCTGACGTGTTGTCAATGTAAACAAAGTAATAATGAAAGTGAAAGTAGTGAGAGCCTTAATTTGGCATTGAAACCAATTTTGACAGACATGGCGTCATTATCAATGCCAACATTTTTATTCCCTGTAGAAAGGAGTGGGAAGGCCAACTGCGTCTAACATAAGAAGCTGAAAACATGCCTAGATCTAGAATCTAGCATTGAAATAAAAATTTGTGAAGGTAGGTCAACTGACTTCTGTTTAGATCTAAATTCTATTTTCGCCTAACGCAGGCTGATGTGTCATATGGCAGGATTTCCTCGTAAACTGGGGTGTCACATTATTTATAATTTATAAATTTTCTTATGAAATTACTCTTTTAATAACCCTTCATTGCGTCAGTAATATTTTTTTAAATACAAGCAAATGCATCTCATTGCACAGGGCCCTTGGTTTCTGAAAATCAAATAGGCCTAGTGGCTCCCATCTGTGGAAATCCTCCCATTTGTTATCTTTATAAGTTCTCTGTTTTGTTTTAAACTTAAACAGTTCAACAGGGTTCAACTGTTACTCCTGCAAGCCTTGATCTAGACAGAGATTAGAATCTATTTAGTAATGAAAGCAAGAAATAGGGCATACTATGTATTCAAGATCAATCACAAATTCTAGGGCGCAAGCCTGCAGAAGGGGCTGAAGAAAAAGGAACGAAACCCCCAGAACTAGAAACTAGACTCTGGATTCAAAGGCTTTTTTGTTTTAGACAAGAGAAGCTTTTAATACATATAAGAATTTAAAAGCTTTAATCAATGTTTTGTGGGAAGATTCATTTAATTTAAAATCCTTTTTCCAACTTCCGAATGAATTCGCCCTGGATTTATGAGATATATCTAGATCTATAATCAATGATGGTTGAATTAAAAAAAATTTAAGATGGATCCTTGCGGACATAAAAAGAATGGGTACTGGTTAAATGGTGGTTTCTTCCGTTTGGCCTTGACGAAATTAAGAAAACCAGGACCGCCTTAGCTGATCTGACATTAACTTCTGGTTTCTATTAAAGACTAAATCCTTTTATAAAATAAAATTAGATCTAATTCTACTAGATCTAGATCCAAACAAATTTCCAAATAGTTTTTGTGAGGCATAAGAATCAAGACAGAAAAACAGTAAGTAAAGAAAGACTTCTAATAAAGTACTCAGCAGGAAAGAATTTTATATACTGAGCGCCAAAAGAAACGCAACATGACATTCCTTGTTTTCGCGCCCGTGCAAGCTTTAAAGAAAGGTTAGTGAGTTGATTTTTTGAGTGTTGTGAGTAGTAGCACATCTGAACATCAGTTCAACTTCAAGCACACTCCCGAGTCTCGTGCATAGTTTTCCAGTCAAACTCAAGGTGAGCGATTTTCGAATAGCCTGTAAAAAATGTAAAATCCGTGCGTGTAGAAAAACCACATGGTTGAGATTCTCTAAATTACACATAAGGGTACCCTACAAGGTGCCCAAAAATTATTCGCCATTTTTAGAATGAAATGATTTTATTTTTACCAAATGCCAAGCTTATCTGAAGTTAATCATCATCGTGCTTTAGGACTGCTCCAAGCATGTCTTCCTATCAGTGAAGTTTCCCTTCGTATGAGTGTTACAAACAGGACAACGATTTTCAGACTCAGACGTCTATAGATATGAGACGGTGAGTAATCGGAATCGTTCTTGCAGGCCTAGGTGCATTACGCAGAGACAAGACAGAAACGGTGTCAGAAATTATATGAACAACAGATTTCTTTCAGCTTCAGCTTCATCGCATCAGACAAGAGGAAGAAATAATCAAAGTATAAGTGCAAACAGAGTAAGAAGACATTTATCTACCTCTGGCCTGCGTTCTCATAGCCTATACATCGGCCCCATCCTGACTCAGCGTCACCGACACCAACGTACGCTATGTGCCCAGGAACATGCCGCATGGGATCGCATCCAATGGTGAAGTGTCGTATTCAGTGACGAATCTCAATTCTGCACTGACCATGCTTATGGCCGTATACATGTATGGAGAAGGAGCGATGAAAGATACCAAGCAGATTGCGTTAGGAATACGACAGGTGGGGTGGAGCATCTTTAATGATGTGATGCTGTACTGGGAGCCCGAGGGGGGGCAAACACATTATTAGCCGGAGCCTGTCTTGATTTGTAATTAAATTCTAAAGACTTATCTACTGAACAGGTATTTAAAAATGTGGTCAAAATTGATGTATAGTTTGCATTGGGAATTTCACCAATGGTATCCTGTTTTCATAAAATCTGCTTTAATGAGGGTCTCTTGTTTTAATCTAATTTCCTCGTCCTCAGAGGCCACTGATGAAGGTGGAGTTATTTTAAGTTGAAAAAGCAATAAATAACCTTTAAAATGGTGTATCACATGTCTCATTTAATCCCTTGCAGTTTTCAGTAATAGTAATATATATTGAAGTTTTGATGTTGCGTTTCTTTTGGCGGTCAGTATATACCAGAACGGATGAGAAAGGTTTACAAAAGGAAAAAAACTTTGACAATGTCAGACTCAGATAGCAACTTACAAACTGAAACACTGTGTTTCTCGCTGTTTGGTTGTTTGGCGCGTCGTCAGGTAAATGTGGGATAAGGAATTTTATGTGTTAAATTGAGAGCCTAACCACAACTAAAGAATAATCTAGGCTATCCCTGAAAAATAGCCAAAAATGAACCTGTTTATAAACATAATAATGTTTTTAAAAGGCTAACTAAAACTGGGTTGCTGTTTTGTTACTGTTTGAAATATGTGGGTTTTTTTAAATTTAATTGCAGATTTTTCCCCTGCTGTAAAAAATGCACATTAAGTGCCTTTCTCTTGCATTTAAAAAAATCCTTTATTAGTCGCCCCAAAAGATTAACTTTCTCCCTCCTAAAAACATTGGTCTTACAATCACATAGTTCTTATAATTTCAAGGGCTTAATACTTTTTTAATAACATGAATATCCAAATTTGCCTAGTTTTTCTCATTTTGGGCTCTTTTTTGTCACCTGATACTCTATCTAGATATTTAGTCTCTTTTTGAAAGTAACAAAATTTCTCATTCATATTCCATCAGCTACCTTCTTCCTTTCTAAATCCGTGGTAAATATTCCTAAGCCGTTTAAAAAGATAGTTCACTTACCTCTACTTTGTCTTATACTGTTTTGATATCAATGCAAGCACAAAAGCAGATTTACGCAGATTTCATACAATTTACAAAGGCATTTTTTCTAGACCAAAAATTTTTTTTTTTTTAAATTCCGCAAAGCGAACTTCTAGATTGCCTAGCAATATGAACTTGGTATCATTTTTTTTGTCCCTCTAAGCTCTACTGATTCATGTAAAAATCTTTTCCATTTAAAAAAAATGGATCGGAATACGTACCTAATGAGAGGCTTTATTTTATATGAATTGATTGAACTGTGTACAAAGTGATGTAGGGTGTTTTGCCTTTTTTTTCTCTTGTTCACTTTTCAGCTACCCTCCAGGAATGTCTGGAACTGTGTTGAATAATTTAAATCCTGATACAATTTGTAAAATGGTAATGTTAAGCGCCATCATACCGGTAGTTTAAGTTTTTAAAAAGCAAAATTTGGTCATTATTTGATGTACTCTATCTCTCTCTGGAAGTGCTCATATAATTTTTTTTTACCGAAGGGCCTAAAGGACAGGTATATATTTTAAAATTCTATATATTATGAAAAATTGGTTTTTGGTCTTGCAACCCTTTTGAACGTTTTAAAATTCTAGGGACTATTGTTAATTGGGTTCAGCCAGTTAGAATCTTTGTCTTTGATCTCTTTTTATCTCATCTGCCTACTGGGATGAGAATTACAATCAAAGGCCTACTTCAACTTTAATACTGTAGCCTGTATCATAATCAGGTCTTAGTCGTCTTATTTTTTTTTTAAACTGTGCGTTAAATGCAGGAAAAAGAAAACTGTTTGCCGTGTTTGGAAAGACAGTTAATAAGAAGTTTGCAAAGTAAAGAGCATTCATCCTAGTTTGTTGTCTGTTTATAAAAATTGGAACCAATGTATACACTTATTGTGTGGGTTAGGGTTGTAGTAAAAGAGCATTGCTGTTTATTTTTATAAATGTATTTCAAATACCAAAGATACACTTGAACTTATAACAATGAGGGACAGCGTGGCTGAGTGGTTAGCGCGTCGGACTCGCGATCTGGAGGTCTTGGGTTCGATTCCCGATCATGCCGTGTTGCAGTTGCCTTGGGAAAGCAATTTACACTAACTTTCCCCAGTCCACCCACCTGTAAAATGGGTACCCAGCTACAGGCAATTCTGAAATTTGTGATATGCGCCTGCAACACCCTGAAGATGGGTTTAAAGTGGCCTTAAATGCACTGGTTTGTTGGGGCATTAGTGGCGCTGCTCTTGTGGCGACACAGTTATGCTGAGTAACGAAGCCAAATTTCGCGAAAGGGATTAATAAAGTGTATAAAAATTAAAAAAAAAAAATCAATGAAAAAAGGCTTTTTAATAGAGAAAAGCAATTTCTCACCCTTAAGTAAATTTGTGGATAATCACAAAGGGCATAGGAGTAAATTAACTACTGAATGCAGGGAAAAGTATAATATTTCTACTTATGCAGCCGCACCAAAGGAAAACCAGCAATGTATAAAAATAGTAGAACCCTATAGTTTACAATAAAAGTAACAAATATTGCATCATACCTTACAACAACAAAATAGCAGGGTAAGACAAAATATCAAAGTCGTGGGGTTTTGTAAAATTTGTAGTATTGATGTACTTAAATTTTCTCTTGCTTTTTTTAAAAGTTTTGGTTGCTTTTAAATCAAGTATTATTTTTGGCGATCAACTTTTCTTCATGTTTGGAAAATGTTTCAAATGTGGAAACATGCCATAACAAGGACATGTACATATGCAATTAGACTTTTTGAGATTGATTTAGCTGTCGACAATCCTTTCTACATATATTACGTATTGTATATGCATGTAAAATGTACTTTACTTTCAAAATAAATTAGCTATGTACTTGCACTGTAGCTCATACATGTACCTTTCTTGCCAAATTAATCAGGGCATATTGTTACATCTACTGAAATGACGCAGAAGGCGTGCACACTAAGGCAATTGCAGTTTTATTCATTTAAAAAAGGCATACCGACAAAACAGTATCTTTGAATTTTGCGTTTCTTTTGTGTTCCTGCAAATCAAATTTAAGATTGTTGTCATGGTTTGCGTGCCTTTTCTCCACAAGAGTGTGGAGTCAAACTACATATAAAACATAGAGCTAAATCTATAGCCCTCTGATAGTCTCTTTTGAGAACAATTTATTTAGGTCTCAGATTGATTTAAACCAAAACTGGACTCCTATCAATGTCTAGGTTTTTCTGTTTCTATTCTTAAACGGATCTTTTTAAGACTTTCCAACAAAAAAAAATTTTTTGGTGCGTTTTTTTTCAAGGTCTTAAACTCTTTATCTCTTTCCCTTATCATGATTGTCAGACCTCACTTGGACACGCTATGGCTATTTCTTTTGTCTCCTATCTCGTAACTTCCGGAAGCGCCCGCCATTTTGATAGCCAAACGCAACATTTCCGTAATGTGCGCAGCCTCAGTACCCTTGATTACCCTTTAGTAGTTTTTTTGTTGTTGTACAAATCGGTTTTACGATACGTTTTTAATCACAATAGTGGGTGCATAATTGCTGTAACAAGGTAATTATTAAAGTCATTTTATAACATTGCAACCCTACCATTGTAATGATTATTTCCCATAGTATGAGAGATAGAGCGCGATCGGAGCAACGCAATAGCCTAGCCTCACCCAACACGTTATGAAATACCTTATTAGACGTACGGTTTGTGACTGACGGGCATCACCAGTGGAGATCTACATTGACCTTTATGTGCAGTGGGAAGGGGGGGGGGTGTTTTGTTTCAGCGTTGTATGCTTTTGTTTTACATTAAACTTGAAGGCTTGATAATGAATAGCGTTTTTACATAACGCCTGGTCTACTAAATGGTCAGGGTGGTTTACATGGGTTCTGGCCCCTACAGGCCATTACCGACCAATTTAGTTTCTGAACTTACAAAGGAAGAACAGTGGATGCGCATCACTCTAGCACACTGCCACAATATTTGACTGCCTATAGGCAATGAGATTAGAGGTAAAACAAGAGTAACGTCCCTTTTTCAGAAGGCAACACTCCAAAATACTATAGCGATTATTGTAATTTAGACCTAGATTGTAAGGTAAATTTTTTACTTTTATAAACGATTTGACACCTAGAACTTAAAAACTATAGAGCTAAATAAAAAGTGTATCTTCAAATTAAATCTGTCGCATAAATTTTAAAAGATTGTAATATTTGTATTCATAAGATAGTGGAGAGACACCAGGAAAGTCCCGCTACTCTTGTTGAAATCTCATTCCCTATAACAAGGTAATCACTTTTTAAACGCCTGAGTGAGGTAAGGAGATGCGCGTGTGTGTGTGAAGAGTCTTTCCCAAAGAACCGACTCCTTGGCCTAGCGGTAAAGACACTCGCTCAGAGATCGGGAGGTACGGGTTTGATCCCGGGCCGAGTCAAACCAAAGACTTTAAAATTGGTATTAGTAGCTGATCCGCCTGGTGTCTGGCATTATGGATATAATGCTAAGTCTGGTCGGCCCGGTGTCAGTATAATGTGACTGGGTGTGGTGTATGCAGCGCTCCGTACATCACAGTGTGACAGCACGCTTTCAATTTTCCCAAGCGCCGTCTCTGATATGACCTTGTAGTTGAAAAGAGACGTTAAAATTCAAACAACCAACCAACTTTCCCAAGGGCTAGACGCCGACCTGCGAAGCTAGGGCTCGAACCCAAGACACCTCGATCCGAGAGACAAGTGTCTATCCCTCGACCACGACGTCACTAAATCAGTCGCTTGTCACTTGACCCATGGCCGCTGGAAAGCAGGCAAATCACCGGGTGGAATGAATTTAAAAAAAGAAGCTGTGCAAAATTCTGCAGCAAAAGTGAAGTCTTTGTTAATACAGTTTTTTTTTCCTTGCGAAAACTCCATTTGTACAATAACAGCATAGCTACCTTTAAAATCCGTCACGTCAGTTTCCAAACGCAAGTTTTGTAGATATATTTAACGGCATGATTACGGCGTTTGTAACACAAGAAATCAAGCCACTAATAAGTATACATATGTATGTATGTATGTACGAGTATGTAGAAGTGATAGTACCGCCGCAAGTGTATGGTCTTGGTGGTCAAAACCCACTCGTAAGAGTAGATCTATTCAATCAACGATCGGCTATAACAAACTAATAAACCCAACATCCAGTCGATCTATACTGCCTCTTTGGACGCTTCAAGCGAAGACGGACGCTCCCCATTGTTTTCCAGGGCCGACGCTTAGTTTATGAACTGTCGTATGATCATGATTCAGTATTAATGTGTCATAAAAATGAAAGACCAGGAAGATACGTGGCCGTTCGGGTCAGATCTCTTAGTCTTAGTCCGACACACCGTACACCGATTACAGCTTCCGGAAAACATAATGAGATCGACAGCTCATCATTCTGCAGTGTTGAGATCACATTAGAATTTATTTGTAACGGAACTTCAGTAGAGATTTGTGATAATTAGACTTTAATTTTAAAAACGTATTCACAGTGTGGTATAATTTTTTTTCCAAAATCTCTTTGTACTTAAGTCTGGACGTAAGGATAAGGTAAGCCTGCAAAAAAAAAAAAATAGATAAGTCCGTGCCGAAAGTGATATAATAATTATTGTGTGGCCTTGTTCGCCGTGTTCGAAAATAATGCAAGAAAGTTTACTTATAGGAAATAACTGTAGTTTGCAAGTTATTGTTGTGTGATGGACCCCTTCTTCCCGNNNCCCCCCCCCCCCCCAGGCAATGGAAGTAGGTTCTTCATGTCATCCGTCTATCAATACCGGACCTTTTAACAATTAGTAAAGTAAAAAAGTAAGCAGCGTTTTTATACAGCGCCTAATCCACTAATGTGCTTTAAGCGCTTTACATAGGTTCCCCGACAGGCCAATACCAACCAAATCACCTTCTGAACGCACAGAGGAGCAGCAAATGAAGCGCATCACTCTAGCACACTGACAAGATCTTTCACTGCCTATAGCCGGGTACTCCTTTTACGCATGAGTGAGGCGAAGAAATGTGTGTAAATAGCCTTTCTCAAAGACTCAACGTCGACCTGCCGAGAGCAGGACTCGAACCTCAGACCTCTCAGTCTGAAAGTCAAGCGTCTACCACTTGACCACAACGCCACATGCAAAACTAGCACGCAAAATCTAAGAGTGTGTTTTTCATACATGCCAGAAAAGCACTTGAAAACTTCAACCAGGTTCTCACTTTATTTCATATTTTGTTTTCTATTTATCATTTAATTACTTATAATTAATCAGTGTAATTTTTGTACCATGTAAAGCGCATTGGCCGGCTGTATGGCCTAGCGGTAAGACACTCACTCAGAGATCGGGAGATGCGTGGTTCGATTCCGGCTGAGCCAAACCAAAGACTTTAAAATTGGTATGAACAGCTGATCCGCTAGTGTCTGGCATCATGGATTTAGTAATAAGTCTGGTCGGCCCTGTCAGGATAATGTGACTGGGTGTGGTGTACGCAAGCGCTCCTTACATCACAGTGACTGCAAGCTTTCAACTATCCCCAGCGCCGTCTCTGATATAAGCTCGAAGTTGACTGGGACGTTGAACATCAACCAACTAACCAACAAAGCGCATTGAGTCCTTTACTTATTTCGCTCCCCATCTTGTGCCAGATTGTTGTTTTTGTATAACTTTTTGATTGATCGTGTGGGTATGTTTTCCAGGTGATTCGTTTGTCTAGTGCTAACCCAAAGTAAGGTTGATGCCTCTTCTGTGGGTAAAGACTGACAGTTCATTGATAGGGTGGCGTCTTGTTGTTAAGTTTTTAGAGAGAATTTAGTGGCTGCTGTTTTATTGGGGTTGATTGTCATTTCCCAGACCTGGAGTGTCCACTTGAAAACATTGTTCACCTCTGACCTCTGCTGTGGCTGGCCAATCAACTTAAATCAAGGATGCAAACTCATCTGCGTGTAGAGGGTGCTTCTTACATGTGGGATGATTTCTGTGGTAATATCATTGATGTATACGTTTTACGAGCAAGTGTGTTGGTGAGATGGCACTACCTTCTTTCGTGGCAATTTGCTTGCTGTAATGTTTGCCATCAAGTTCCACTCTGGCCGTTTGGTTGTGTAGGAAGTTTGAGATCTATTTAATACATGGTACTTGGGTGTCCGACTGTAGCAGCTTGAGGTGCGAACCGTCTTTGCAAACAGTGTCGAACTCTAATGTCTTTGACTATTGAAGGACACACTCCGCAATGATTTTTGCTCCTGGAAAGCGTTTTCTGTGTTTTGTACGAAACATGTAAGCTGATCTTCTGTGGTTTTCTGTTTCGTGACTCCAGATTTGATGGGTGAGATTATGCAGTTAGTTTCTAGGTGGTGCATTAACTGTTTAATGATTCGCTCTAGGAGTTTTTCTACAGAGATGGTGAGACTGGTTAGTTCGTAGCGGCTGGGATCCGCCTTTGCTTTCCCCTATTTGTGGATTGGGATTATGTGAGCTGCCTTCCAAACCTCTGGGACATGGCCTGATTTCCAGCTGTTTGCTGAACAGTTTTAGTAGAGTCGTAGTAATAATACTTGGGGTACTTAATTGTTTGATCATATAGGTCAGAATTCCATTCGGGCCCGGAGACTTTGTTTTCTATTGAGGCGGTCGCGTCTGACAGGTTCGTAACCTATGACCTAGAAACGGTTCTCTTTTTTTTTCAGATGATTTTCTTGGATAGCGCAGGTATTTATCTCGTGTTTTCTCAGAATTTCTCTTGATTCCAATTTCCTCGGTTTGAACCCTCACGTATTCCAGTGCATAGTTTTGATAGTTTTCCTGTTTGGGTGGCCAGTAGTTTTGCTCTGTCCTCCAGTCGTTTGGGGTGGACCCCTTCAAGGTTGCGGGTTCGACACCACCTCTGCCTGGCTGCTCACAAATGTGTTATCATAACCACACGGTGAAGTCTACATGACCATCAGAGAGTTGTGCGTTCATGTTCCATTCTTCCACGCCTGATGGCTGGCCTGATCCGATTTTGAAAGACTTGGTGATTTTTCTGTCGGGGTGACCGACCCCTGACCTTTTGGCATGCCTAGACATCCCACAAGGCAGTAGGGGTTTTAGATCAGAGTCTTTCATCGGTTAGACAATAGGCCTTACTGGGCTGCCGAGCTTTGGCTACCCGTACTTATTGTTGGTAAGAGTTGGGTTTTTTTCTATGGCGCCCCTGACTCGCCAGATAGTTCAATCACTGAGTCTGCGGATATCTAAGCCGGATACAGGTACCTCCCACATATCCCAGCCGCCAATCTTGAACTACCATCGTTTGGTCCGCGAGTCCTTATTCGTAGCTAATCCCGAATATCTGGAGGCCTTCAAGATTCACCACCTTTGACGCGCTGGATCGGGCCTTGTCGCCCTGGGGTTTGATCCTTAGAACTTCATGTTCGTATTAGTAGCAGCAAAATTGGCAATGTTAGCAGCATTAGTGGCATCGGCAGCCGCTACCGGTAGTAGTAGTAGGAGCGTAGTGGCGATATGGTATAAGCCATGTTTCTCTAAGTGGCAAGGCGGTGGGTGCCGAAGCATCTATAAGTCGAAGTTTCGAATCATACCAAAGGCAGACATTTCGGGCATTTCCGCTAGAAAGCCTACGTTTATCCACTGCTAATTTCATACCTTTAAAATCTTTCAAACATTTGATTGCACAGTGGCTGACTCCACAATTTATTCTCATCTCTAGTAGTGGTAGTAGTGTTGGCGGTGGTGGTAGTGGTGATGGTGGTGGTAGCAGTAGTAGTAGGAGTAGTAGTAGTAGTAGTGTTGGCGGTGGTGGTAGTGGTGATGGTGGTGGTAGTAGTAGCAGTAGTAGTAGTAGTAGTAGTAGTAGTAGGGGTAGTGGTAGTAGTAGTAGTAGTAGTAGTAGTAGTAGTAGTGACTCTCATGAAACTCTCTTTTAAAGGAGTGTAGTGGCGACATGGTATAAGCTATTTTTCTCTAAGTGGCAAGGCGGTAGGTGTTGAACACAGAACACATTAGATCATTGTTATTGCAAGATAAAGCAAGCGTACAGA
>BMAT01011578.1:61344-72139 GCA_019649035.1 Elysia marginata | reverse complement strand
TTGAACTTTGTATTGACTGAATAAACTTGAATTGAATTGAATTGAAGCTACTATAAATGAAAGGTTTGAATCATAGTAAAGGTAGACATTTTGGGCATTTGAAAGCCTACTTCTCTCCAATGCTAATTTCATACCCTTCATATCTTTCAATCATTATATTAAGTACTATATTTCTTAGTTTGTTCTTCTTGTTGTACATTCTAGGCAGAGATCATTATGTCTAAAATGGAGAAGAAAATCAAACTGGGTTTCGCTGAGAACTTTTTGCTCTCTGGAACATCGGCCATTGTTTCCAAGACGATGGCGGCTCCTCTAGAGAGGGTGAAGTTGCTATTACAGGTAGGTACTTGTACAGTTTGTTATGTTTACAGTGAAATACTGATAGAAAGAACAACCCCAGGCACAGAAAATTGTTTCTTTATATCAGCACAGGCACACATGCACACACTTACAAGAGCAAATTGAAAATTATTAAGAAAGGTAAATATTCTATTTAAGAGTATAGACAAAACTACCTTGATATTTTTTTTGTCTGATGAAGATGTAAAGCCGATAGCTTACTTGTTTTGTCGATACTTTTAGAGTTGGATTATTTACCTTACTATATAATTTTTAATTTGCTTATCCACACAGCTCCACTGCGATTCTTCTTTAATTTTCACAGTGAAAAGTAACATCTAGAAACTTAACTCCCATGAGTTCCCTTCTTGTGTGTTCTGCTGTATGTTCAGCATTGCTGAGTATACAGTAACACTTTCCATTTGATTGCCTATTATGTGCTTAGTTTTCCATTTGTTGTTATCGTGTATTTAGATTTTCTATAGAGTAAGTCTCGTTAAAGAATTTCGAGCATTGCATAAAAATAGCTCTTTAGAAATCTTATGTACGTTTAAAAAGTATTCATTGCTATATTGATTATATTACGGTTACATTATGCGTTTCAAAGATAAAGGAACTGTGTGACCTGTTTGTCTGAGAAAAAAAAGAAGTCATAGATATGTCTCGCAATTACTCCCAATAAGTCTGATGACACTAGCTCCACATAACAAGGACTTCATATTTTTAACAATATTTTTTTTCTGAGCTTCCGAAAATTGTATGAAATTATTCAAATTTTGTGGAAAGATGTAACTTCTTTTGGTTTAAATACATAAATATATAAAAAGAGAAATGTATGTACTCATGAAAATACATTTTCTCAAATTAATTTGTTGATTTGTTTTCAACTTAGGGTACAGGATTTATTAGAATTACGATGAAGTGCATTCTGTTCATTATCAAATGGCAAAACAAGACTTGTCTCGAAAACACAATAGTTATGAGTCAAAACTAGAACTATATTTTGAGTCCACACTTAGTGTTCTTAAAAAGGTTAGTGGTCCTTAAGAGGCTATAATTATGTAGCAAATTTCACTGAGGACTGCAAGTATTTCTAAGTCTTTTTATTGAGGCTTTGCAAAATGAAAAATGCAGGATTTTTATTTTTTTATTTTCAAAAACTGCAGAGAACTTTTAGACATAATTCTAAATTTATGAATGAAAGAAGTTCTGAAATATGATATAATATTTTATGTGTCAGTATTTTACAATAATTGGTAATGATTAAAAACACAACAGTTTATAAAATCGCCAACTACTTGGCAAATTGAATGTTGCAAAAGATGCATAAAATTTGCAATCGGATTGTAATTTGAATTAAACATATTCTTTGAATTATCTAAATTTGAATGTTTTTGATTTAAGTGTAGATTATCGGATGTTCTTTTTGCTATTTTAAACTTCTTAACTGCAGAACCAAGACGAACTGATCAGATTTGGCCGCCTGACCCAGCCCTACAATGGCATCATAGACTGTGTCAAGAGGACATATGTCACTGAGGGAGTTAGGTCATTCTGGCGCAGTAATATGGTCAACTGTGCACGGTAGGGTCACTATTAGCTTCTTGGACTATTAATAATTTTTTCTTTTGCCTTTCACTGTCCACCTGAGCTGTTTCTTCAACTCAGCAAGACACCTCCAACTTTGCGAGTATTTTGCTTTTCTAAAGCAGGATGTTTTTAGCCATCTGACCATGTTATCTCTTCATCTTTGTTGTTGTCTTCCTGTTTTTCGTTTCTGAGTTTTTATTCACCAGTTTTTTTTTTAATTTGCACATATCTACAGTGCACAATCAAAGAGCAGTATATCCCATGTCACCCAACGTGGTGAAATCAGGCTTATGTCAAAATTTGGACTTTTGGCGTTATTAGTACTACGAGAAAGCTTGATATATGCACTTAAGTTAGGAAAAAAAATCATTACTCTAACAGAAGTGCTAATGAATTTTAGGATTATTGGTGTTGCATAAATAATAAATAATAATAAACATGTTTAGAGTCCTCCACCGCCGAAGGCAGTCTCATGACTTTACATATTTAAAGTGTTCAGTATGTCCAACATTGAAACACTTAAAAGCTAAAGAAACCCTTTATCAAATATGTCTCCTAAGCTTGGACCTGGGATGTCTTCAGTGAATTAACAGCTGCAGTCAGTTTATCACTCAACTTTGTTTACCTTGATTATTAATTGAACAAGTTCAACAATTTGTACTTTTGTTCTTAAGTTTTTTTCTATTCTCATTGCTGCTTGGGTTACTGAAAATATTTTGTGAGCATTTTTAATATAAGATTAAGAGTCCATTTTTTATTTCTTCTTGGCTCAGTCAATCTCTAAACATCTAAATATGGATACTATCTTTTTTTTTTTTTTTACCTAGGCAGGATTTGAAAGAAGAGAAAGATGTTTACCCTGTAAACAATAGTTAGTCATTTGTACTTTATGTGTAGTGAAGCCTGTGGGATTTTATTCTCACAAAAAAGTTACAAAACAATAAAGTGTGATGCAAATTTGAGACCAGGAAATAAAATACGGTGAAAGAAAAAAATACTGTATCTGACACCATGTGAAGGTCATGTGTGGTATCATACAGAAGTCTAAAAGTTCATATCTTCTGGAAATGGACAAAAATTTTAAAGTATAATATACCTTAACAAAGGTCTTGTGAATTCTACAAGTATCAGAAAGTTCTCTAGTAATTCTCCTTTTCAGTAAAAGGTATAGACTTTTCTATTACTCGCTTTAACTGTTTTCATAAAGTGCTGTGTTTTTTGTCATTTTAGGTATTTTCCCAGCCAGGCTCTCAACTTTGCCTTCAACGACCAAATCAAATCAGTGGTTCCTCGTAGTCCAACGGAAACGCAACTCCAGAAACTTATGATCAACGTTGCCTGTGGCGGGCTGGCAGGAGTTCTCTCCTCCTGTTTTGTTTACTCCCTTGACTACGCTCGTACCCGGTTAGCCAATGACGCCAAACTACCTGGAGGTGGCCGGCAATACACGGGTCTTATCGATGTTTACAGGCAGACTTGGAGAACTGACGGTATCCGTGGTCTGCATCGGGGGTTTGTCATATCGGCAGTGGCGCTGATGGTATACCGCGGCATCTATTTCGGATTCTATGACAGTCTTAAGCCCATACTTCTAAACGACCCGCCGGGTGTCATGGAGGCTTTTCTCCTCGGGTACGTTATAACTGTAACATCCAACCTACTGGCGTATCCGCTGGACACCGTCCGCAGACGGATGATGATGACCTCAGGCGAGAAAGTTCACTACAAGGGCTCCATTGACTGTGCCATGCAGATTATCCGTAAAGAGGGCCCGATGTCGATGATGAAAGGCGCTGGGGCCAACATTCTGAGGAACATTGCAGGGGCGGGAGTTTTAGTCGGGTTTGACAAGTCTAAAGAGTTTTATATACGCTGGCGGCTTAGCAGAATGGGCCAGGGGGTTTCCGTCTAGCTAGCTTTTGGCAATATTAGATAAGTGTTTCCAGCATAGGTTTTTTTTTTGTGTAACGTTTAAAAGAAATCTATCTTAACTGTATGATAAGCTGCTATTTATTATTTATTTCATTCCAGGTGTTGGTATTGTTATGTATAGCATTAGCAGGTCAATAAACAGCGTTTTTTCTTCCAATCATTATCACTATTTCTAAAAAAATCTTAAGACCTGATTGCTCCATTAACACATGTCTATGATTTTTTTTAACAAAGACCATTACAGTGTCTTTATTATGTGATTCAAGAAGGAAAATGTACATACCTAAACTATTAGCTAGCACCGGAAGTTGGAAATTCTTCTTTTTTTATATATATATTTGAAATCAATGAAAGTTTTGATATCTTTTCATAATATATTGATAATTTTATTGTTTCGCATTTGGAAGCTTAGAAAAATGTCCTGAAGATGGAAATTGTGACTTCCGACTCAATTATCCTGGATGCAAGACAAATGCACTTTAATTTAAACCTACAAAATCGTTAATAATTAATATGGGTGGGTTTCTTTTCCTCAACGATCTTTTTCTTTTCTTTACAATGATATTTGTCAGTTATGAGTCTTAGCAGCCTATGTAAAGAGAAGCTACATGCAAGAGCTAAAATGTCTATAAATTAATCAATCCAAATCATTGCCCTGTGTTTGTTAAGTTTGTAAATCAGTACACTGAAGGAAGCTAGATTGGTTTATGCAAGTAAAAAATTGGCGTATATGTATAATGTTGTAAAAGATTGCCTCTCAAACTGGACAAATGAGTCGGATGTCACATATTTCACATCGGAAGGCATTGCTTTTGAGGAAATATATTTTTGTGCTCTTTGAAAGATAGCAAAATTTTATGAAAAGATAATAAAACTTTTGTTGGTGAAAAAAAAAGAGGATAACTGAACGCTGACACATTTGCCTTGGTCCTGAGACAATTTAAAACACTGTCAAATGATCTTTGGGTGCGTGAGGAACTATGACTTATGAGTACGAGAAGTATGGAAGAGATTTGTATTTGCCTAGTTTATAAACTTTGGGTGATGTGTTCATTGATCTCATAAAATGTACCTTTTGAATAACCCTGCTGAGCTGAGGACGGAATCAATTTTTTTTTTTTTTTTTGGGGGGGGGGGGGTCAAAGTTGAAATTTTTAAATATCTGTCTGTACCCCTGTGAGTATGCAGCCTCATCAAGATTTAAAATTTAAAATTTGGTCATGAAGCTTTTGTACAAAGAACAAAGTTTTTTTAGTTTTAGCCAGAGGTTAAAAACCCGTCATAGTGAGTTGGAGTATGCTAGGTTTTTGTTTACCTCACAAAACTACCTACTTCATCCCGTAATGGAGGTCTAAGGTCCCTAGGTTTTTTCTCCTGAATTTTTCCAACTGTTGGGCAGGGATGTTGCCAATAGGAAACGTTTCAAGAGTTAAAGAATATTTGTCTGAGGTTTTATCCAAATGAGTCTTAAATTGCAAGGCATGGTTTTGAGATATAGGCTTTTGAAGTTTAGTATGTGTTCAGAAGTCCATATTTTTTCATATTTTAAATATTGATGCTGAAAGTTAAACCGTTTCTGAACAGTTTTCACATCTGATATATGTTGAAATTTCATTATTTATGTGTTTAATAGTAATTGGAATAGTTGCTAAGGACTTTTATACTTTGAATGCAATCTTCTCCCTTTTTTTAAAATTTCCACAAGTCCTAACCCTGCCTACTTCAAACAGCTAGAACTTCACACAGATGCATGATTGAGCTTTTCTGTTTGTTGTATTAAAAAGTAGAAAGAATAAGCTTTTACTTGACACTAACATTGTACTACTTTCCAGTTTTGACTCAAGATTATTTTTAAATGATTGCAAGACATTTGAAAGTTACTATTCATGCTTTTCTACGTGTATGAGTTTTCAGTATGCAATAATACTATATAAAAGAAGAACAAATTCATTTTGTTTAGTTTTGGAGGAAAAGTTGTACAAATCAAGAAAAGACAAAAAAAAAGCCATAGTTATAGTAATTTCATACTGTAAATTGTTTTTGTTTTTTTTTATTGGGTGCATGAAAGATTTAATATAGGCAGCAGCTATTAGGGTAGCTACTATCAGGTGGTTTATTTCTTAGAACTCTCAACAAAATTTCATGCTTTTTGTACTGAAGCTGTCTGTGTAGCGTGCTTAATGCAGAATGGCAGGATTTAATTGAAGCACCCACACTTTTACGCTATAGAACATTATAAAACTGTTAAAATCTGTTGGATCATGAAAGACCTCTGCCCAGTTTGCTCCTTTGGTGGTTAGTGTGTTCCTTAGGTGTTTAGTGCCAGAGAGGAAAAATTTATTCTATGTTGGGATATTAGCTTGTATGAGTGTTTGCGTTTTTGTACAAGAAATGAGGTCAGAAATGTAAATAAATTAGGTGCTTGAAAATTAAGTTTTTGTTGTTGTAAATAACAGATTTGAATATTTTTTTTTAATTTATTATGTTAAAATATTTTTTTCATGCCAAACTGGTGCTCCTTTCCTCTCAGGGTTGTAGGAAAATACGGTTTTGTAATCTAATTTCAAAGTCTGAGTTTCTCTCATTACTGTAATATTTAACAAATTGGTCTATCTTTTCTTGTAAAAATATACTATGTATGAAAAATGTTATGCTCACATTTATTTATGTTGACTTTGTGAAAAAATGTGAAAAGAAATAGATGTATACAGCTCTGCATTTTTTACACATGGAATGGCCATTTCAAGAAATGAATGTCGTCTTTTACTAGTGCCGGGCATAAAGCAAGTTCAAAATTTGGATATCTACTTTCAAAATGAAATTTAAATAGCTGGGTTTCGACAAGCAAGTCGGGAGACTTGCTTTCGGCTTGCTTCTGACTTGATTTTCAGATCTAGCCAAGGCTAGCACTGGCAGGCAGGGCAGGATTGGTGTCTCATCACAGTAGGCCTAGGGCCTTGCTAACTCTCAAGTGCCAATGCCTTGTGTCCGTGGCTTCGCGCAGAGATACTTGCACCCACCCACTACCCTCCCTACCCTCTAGCAATTAGATCTATAGCAAGGATGGGCAGTTGGCCACGCCAGTGACGCCACCCACGTACAAAATTTGCACTACACGCAGCACGCTAACAAAAGAGAGGGCCAGAAAAACCAAGGCTAATGCGAGGCCACCACTGGAACAAAGCAAATCAGCTCTTTTAACCCAGATTAATTTAGATCAGCGATCAACGTCTTACTCTTAAGCTGAGCTACTCTTGATCCATTATAAAGAAATTAGAATCATCTATATCTTAAAAGTATAAAGTTCGCTCACTTTGCTGGTTTGAAGGGTAAGAGAGAGGCAAGGCACGCGACGCATGGATTGGACTAGACACCGAGTAGACCTAGGGCTGCACGGCCCGCACATTCTAATTACAGCAACCCATCATCAAGCTCTAAATCTGATCCAAATTTTAGCCTACATCTTGATTTGCAAAACCAAGTCAAAATCCAAATATATCCAGACATTTAGAAATGGGCGACCCATATATCCAATTACTGTGGAACCAAGTCAAGGCCCAGCACTATTTTTTACCTTATAATTTTTCTGATCATATTTGCACAATGACTGTATATATGTATTTGCTTTGGTATCAGTTTTATCTATTCCTTTATATATACGGACACTCAACTATTTTCTTATTAATGCAGTCCATTATTGAATTGACTTTATAGTTTTGCGGAAAATATTTGGACATGAAACAACTACTCCTTCATATACGGACACTCAACTATTTAGGAGATTGATGCATTCCATTATTGAATGGGCTTGAAAGTTTTGCAAAACAGTTTTGGATATCAAACAAAACAGCAATGTTAGTTATTGGCTACATAAACTATAGATATAAACAGGTTGAGACTGGGATTCTGGCTCATTAAGAGTGTGTTGCTGTCAATCAAGCTTCCTTTAATAAAAAAAAATTTAATTCCCTTTACCACGAAGGACTTAACTCTTATCATCGGGAGTTTTATGTGAGGAAACAAAGCAAAAATATTCTACATCCAATGGTTTACACAGGGCAAAACTGCGACACATTTTCCTCTATACCTAAGGCTGCAAATTTGATGAATGTGAAAATATATTTAAAAGTCTAACCAATATTTCAAGTCAGGTTTTGAATAATGGTCATATCAATTCACTTTCCTCAAAATTTTGGCACTCTTTTTTTTTTTTAATATTAGTTGAACTTATTTGGACTGGGTTCTGTTAAAAAAAATTGCCAATTGACTGCATTAGATTAGAACTGAATTGTTTCAATATTAATCTACACAATTATAGTAAGTGCACATCATTTCAACCTTATAACTCAAATATTTGCTTAATTCCAGCTGTATGTAGATAAGGGAGTTCATTTTTTTGATTTTTGGAAAATGAAATTGGATTTTGTTCCAATGGGGTTCACAAATATCTGGACAGGGGCTGTATATCAGTTATAATTTTGAAATTAAAAACAGCGGAAACCTCTGAAGAAGAAGTTCGAGAATCTGAATTTCTGATGATTTGAAATTTACAACATGTTAGGTTTCTTTTTCCTCTTTGGCTTTGTTAGATTTGAACTCATAAGATTCATGTCAATTGGGGTGACTTAGACCACTTTAATTATCAACGGCACGTCATAAATTTTCACATAATGAGCCTATACCTTTTATTAATGTTTCCACATTGGGGGAAGGATAAAATCTACCTTCTCCACTATTTTAAACCTCAATAGAACAATATTTTTTGAAAATGGGGTGGAATTTTAGTGCATGGCCTTAGTCACCCTACATGGGGTGACTAAGATCAACTCTTTTGTATCATAGTGAAAAAAGCACCTGGTTTTAGTAAGCCTCTTACTGGGGTGACTAAAACCACCTAAGAAAGTGAATTTAACCTTGTTTTCCACATCACTTGCTTCAACTCTTCTGCATTTCCAAGCAATGTGACCCCTAATGATAGGGGTGACTAAGACCGCCCTTTTTATTTGATTTTAAGGCACTAGCAACAATCACCTTGTATCTGCATTAAATGACTTCTGCATGACACTTCTTGTTTTTTCATTTAGATAAATGGTTATATTATATTATTCAAACAAATTTGTGCAACTTTACAAATCAGTTACATAGTAATTAAGTCATTAAATAACCTGGGTATTGGTCTTAGTCACGCTGGGTGGTATTAGTGATCCCACTGTATGATAATTCAAAGTATATACTGAGGTTACAAAAAGTTTTACTTTCCTAGCAGTTTTAATTCTACACAGCATTAAAGTTTTATGATAATCAAACGCACTGCACAAATTTGCCATCCTAGAACCTAAACAGATGTGTCTATGGCCCATGGAATATTGTTTTTGCATTGACGCAATGGTGGAGTGTGTGAGTAAATTTGTATATAACTCAGAAGTGTCGTAGTAAATGAATATTTCCAGTGTGTATGATTCAAAACCTCTTAATCTCTAGCTTTTTTTTTCATTCCCAAGAGATTTGAATTATGAGGTTTCCATTGTATATAAGTCTCATGAAAACCTCAAATGAGTAGAGAGTTACAATTTTCACATACCCATATGTTAATATTTTGGATGATGCATTTTTCTCGGCTTCCGTTATTATGTTGAAGATTGCATGAAGTTATCAAAATTTGATGGGATAAATAAATATATAAGAATCAAAATATACAGAAAAAATGGAATGAATCTACTTTTAGAAGACTTTTTCTCAAAATTAATATTTTGCAAAGCCTGTATGATTAGGACTGGTTGAAAGACCAATTATGCCTGACAGAAGAAAACTAATCAAATACCATGTTTTCTGAGATGAATAGCTTTTGCACTGTGCTTTTTATCTCATTTACAACCATTTTAATCTTAGAATGACTTGCACAATGAGGGCATTTTCTGTCTCCACAATAGTTTTTAAAAATTTATTTATAGTTTTTTTTAGTTAGTGTCTAATAGACTGGTCCATAGCGTAGTGGCGACATGGTATAAGCTACATTTCTCTAAAAGGCAAGGCAGTGGGTGCCGAAGCATCTATAAGTCGAAGGTTTGAATCATAGTAGGGGCAGACATTTCGGGCATTTCCACTTAAAAGCCTACTTCTCTACACTGCTAATTTCATACCTTTAAAATCTTTCAATCATTTGGTCCATAAAGTTGAAAGTTAAAGAAAAAAGACATGCGTACTTTTGATTGCCGGTGATTGAACAAATAAAGGGGTGAGATGCAAAACCCTCCAAGCACCACTTTTATTATTTTTTTTGTATTAGCTATCGTGTACACCTCTAGCTTTTCAGGTTTCTATGGTTTGCTCTGAACTCAAGGTGCGGCAGTCCTCTACTGTTCCATAAAAAGACCCCACTCTTTTTATTTGGCCTTAAAATAAATTTTAAAAATATGGCTGTTTTTCTCAAAAGGGGTTTTTGCATCTCAGCCCCTCAAATGTATTATGTCTTTGATGTCAGGAGAAAGAAGATATCCAAGCTGAAGTCAGACTCTGCATGTTTTGTTGAACTGTTTAGATTGTATTTCTCGAGTACATGTATATCAATACAAGCAACTCTGCTTTAGTGGATTGTCAGTGATTCTCTTTCTGTATCCCATAGAGACATTTATACACAGTCGAGTCCTTGTAACTCACAACTGGACAATTTGATTACTCCATTCTTCAAACTCTATCCATTTTACTGATTTTTAAAAAAAGCTTTTTTATAAAATATGTTGATAACTTAAATGACAGGTAATTCAAAGTGAAACATTGTTTTCATGGGGTTAAGAAATGTACAGACTGTGTAAGAACTTTCACAAATCTTGATTTTTCAACCTTCACCTATGAAGTCAATGTTAGTGGTTATCTCCCCTTGAGGTTGATTGAAGATGTTGATGTACTTGCTTTTTTTTTTTTTTTTTTTTTTTTT
>BMAT01011578.1:31304-45962 GCA_019649035.1 Elysia marginata | reverse complement strand
TGTTTTCCTTGGCCTTGCGCTCTGAACTTCATAAAAATCATGGAGAACATTGTAATGGAGGTATGGAGAAACCAAACCCAGATAACATGCATTCAAAGAGAGAAAACACACAGACAGGCAGACAGACAGAGAAAGAGAAAAAGATAGACAATAAAAATGAGAAAGAGAAAGAGAGAAACAATAAGACAGAGAAAAAAGATAGACAGAGAATAAGAAAGACAGAAAAACAGACAATGATTGTATAAGACAGAGAGTGTGAAGAGATAGGATGAGGGAGAATGAAAGGGATAACAGAAGAGAGCGGCGCAAAAAGTATAAATTGAATAAGACTAATATACCTTCATATCGTCACCCGGTCTCCTGTTCAACATGTTCTGAATTTGACTCTCATCCATGTTTATTTTGTCTTTGCCTTTTTTACAACATCGGAAACTGGGTGAAGAAAAAAAATGTGCTCATAGTTTTAAAACAAGCAAAATGCAGTGGAATCCCTTTAAATCCAAATATTTCCTGCTACCGTAACGACGACTTTTTGCTTCTAAAAATTATCTTAGCTAAACCAAAACTCTGAGGCAAACCGGTTGAATCAGGTACCAATCGCTGTAACAAGTTTTGAGTTAGAGCTCTAGTTAAAATAAAATAACCTTTGGTCTAGAGCAAACCATTTTCTTCGTTTCACATAAAAAATTTCCAAGAATTCGAAAAGAGTGACAACTCTTAAGTCGCAAGCCCACTCTGCACTTCAGGCATCCCAGATTGGGATCAAGCGTCATGCGATCGGTTTGTGCCCAGCAAAAACCAGTCCATGTCCATCTCACTGGGCATTGAGCAGGCGAGGCTAACAGGCTTTGTGCAGTACCAGTGGGAGGAACAATGGAGTAGGTCTACAGTTAGACTGCTACATACAGGACTCCCAAGTCTTAGCTTCTTGTTGACCTGACCAAAAAAAGTAGCATGCATGAAAATTGCATAGCCTGACACACAAAGCCTCTGATATATGCTAAAACTGCCTCATTTGCATTTAATGGTCCAGCCTAGGACTAGCTCGAGCGTGCAGTAGATGCAGTGCCTTAAGGGCGTGAACTGGAGTTCTAAAGAATGTTAACAACTCAATATAAAAACCGGACTTGTGCCTGGTTGTCTGTCAAATTAATAAAAATGATTTACCAAGTCCCTAGAGTTTTGGTTTAACAGCACTCCACTGTGGTATGAAAGCAGGTTACTGAGGTGGGATTTTACTGCCCTGAAGACACAATACGTGAGGCCTATGTCCAGGGGTGATCGGATCACAATGAAAAATTTGTTTCAACTCCTGAACTTAAACGGCTGATCGGACAAACGCTGTCATGGATCAAACTTCTATCCTAAGACGTTTGGATAATCAATATTAAAATAAACTAATTATATGTATATAATTTAACATAGGCTGTATGTAATTATAGACGCGCAGGAAAGTTAATAAAATTGACTTTGGTGGGAGAATGAGAGAGAGAGAGAGGGAGACAGACAGGCAGAAAGACAGACAAAGAAAGACAGAGAGAGAGAGAGCTTGAGTTTGAATGCTTGAGGACCTATAACCACGGAAAAGAGACTAGAGAAAGAAAGCAAGAGATAAGGAGAAAGCAGGAAAGAATAGCAGTTGAAGGAAATGGAAACAGGTGAGCAGAGCAGCGTGATGCGCTTCAGTTTCAGTTTCCTGGGATATTTTTCCTGGAAAAACTTAGGCCTGGATTTCACATTGCTATCTTCGATCTCCCATAGACCCAACACCTAGCCTACCAAGGAGAAACCACTCTGTGTCCCTGTTTCATATTTGTTTGTTACTGTTGGGTTTTTTTTTTAAGCAGTGCGCAGATGCATGGCCCTCCTTTTTGCCTGTGTTTATGGATGAGTGTGGAAAGTGGAGACTCAGGTTAAGAAAGTTAGGGTAGTGTAATAATTACATGTATAACCTAGGCGAGGGGTAGTCTGTCATTGATTAGCACTATCATGAAGCAAACTTCTTTTCTGAGGAGGAATTATAATGAACTGGATTATTTACTGACGATCATCAGATAAATACCGCGAATCAGAGATGAATTTTTGCCCGTGATACTCTTCAATGCTTGGCCCCTATGTGTGAAATGGCGCGATGCCGCACATAAAAGTTTGACAACCTTGCCTCATTTAGTCTCAGAGCAAGCATGAGCCGGTCCGCGTCTTCTGCCGTTTTAAAAAATATTGTTTTTTCATGAGTCAACACGTTAGCTACTTGTTTGCTCTTTAATCCTTCGTTTGCAGTTGACTGACCGCAATTTTAGGGGGAACTGCAGACCGGTTTTCAGGACTATTTCGTTACTGAAGAATTTGGCAGATCCGTAATTGACTGTGATTCCTGGATATCATATGTAAAATTCAATTCCGATAAAGGAGAGTTAAAGTTGAGAGTTAAAGTTACAATTTTTTTTTTAGCATGAGTATTAAGCTATCGAAATACATATATATCTTTATCAACTTTTTGAAAAGAAGTTTAACACAATAACCATCATTATCTTTTTAGTGTTGGTGAGGGTGGCATATGCACTATTAAAAATTCAGAATTAAAAAAAAAAAATTTTGTGAGATTTGACTCATTTTAGACTAAGAAGTTTTTTTACCCACGTAAAGCCTTCTTACCTCCACTGCTAATTTCATAATCTATCAACCATTTCTTTTTTGCAGTTATATCTTTGCTCACATCAATCAGAATATAATTTAACTCGTAGTTAAAACGTACCTTTCAAACATATGTCTACCCAGCAGTTCAAATAAGAAGGATGTTGAAAATTTTAATTGGAGAAAACACTTTTCAAAGGAATCTTTACTTCTCTTCTTCTCTATACTTTAAATTTGCTTGGGAGCTAATAAAAAAAAATGCGTTGTTCAAAGTGACGCCTCATAATGTAAAAGTTACAATATCCGACTCATCAGCACAGCTGGGCGAGATACATGAGGCAGGCTTTGACTCAATCCTCCCTAGGCCCACTAGCCCAGTTCAAGCCATGTAGGGAGGTAAGTCGTCCGTATCGACGCAGCTAAATCTAGAATCTAAGTCTAGAAATCTGTGCCAAATCGTACTGAAAAACGGTCAACTTCAACGGACCCGCTTCGGCTTGTTTGCCGACCAAAAGTGAAATAAAAATATCCTAGATAATGCCTTAGATCTCCTCTAAAAGAAGAAGTTTATGCAAGATTTCGGACGAGATTTCCGGCGAGATTTCGGGCAAGATTTCTGGGATTACTAAGCTACCAAATGTACACTACAAAAGCAATGGCGATCGGGCGATGACGGGCGATATAGGTACACAATAGTGTGGTCCAATAGGGCGACGGAGAGCGCTATAGGTGGGGTTGAGTCAAGTGGTACGTCTCACCAGTAATATCCAATAAAAGCCAAAATAATTAGAGCTGCTGGTATGGCAGAGGCAGTAACAATGGTCGCCTCGCTGGATCTTTTTGGAGCTGCCACTAGGAAGAGAAAAATACAATTTCAGATGATGTGAATAATTATGAGGAATCAAGGAGATATAACTTTTGTAATTGTTAAATCATTTCTAAATTTTACATTAACTGAAAAGAAGTCAAATGTTACAAATTGCAAATTAGAGCAGCGGCTTTACTAAATATACAAGGCATTTTACGAGCTTCTCTCAGTGCTAAAAAAATACCCACACAAAAAGATGTCCTTCCAACCACGGCAAACGAGTGAGACGTCAAGACTTTCACATAATAAGACACTGATATTTTAAACAATGCACTTTCATGAGTTTACTTGAAAATTGAAATTCTTTATCATGCTACCATACAATTTTTTTTCTCAAGACAGACAGTCGAGGATGTTTGCAAAATTTTATAATGATTGGAGATTTAATTCCAGAGCTGCCCTCAAGTATTACCTGTGACAAAATCTGTGAAGAACCTCTGCATTTACAATCACCTTGAATTTTCGTTCTACTAGTAAATCTAGGTTTGGACAAGGATTGCATTCTTTACTGCTGCCCACCTGTGAGCAACTGGTTTCAGTACTTTGGATCAAACAGAAAGAAACTCACTGGTCATGGGGACTTCAAGGCTCTTGACAAACGTCCGAGACCTGTCGGGTGATCTGTGGCTTGCTTTGATACAAACAAAAGGCCAACCCTTCTGCAAACGAATTGTCTGTGGTTTAAAGATGCTGTTCTCAACTTGCGCTACAAGGCTCACATCTGAGGATACAAAGGACAAGTGAAGGATTTGATGATAAAACACATTATACAATTTTTTTTTTTTACATTTTGAGATTTAATGTGAAATCATCTTAATTCCGTCATGTGTTTCAATTAGAGGTGAAATGCTCTGACATGTGATCATATAAAATATGTGACACTGATAGCCTTTTGTTGTAAAGGTTGTGCTGTTTATGACGCGTCTTCACGGAATGTGTGTATGTTTAATACGTCTGTGCACGTGAGTGTGAGAAATGTCAAACTATATATGCCATTTATTTCAGCACCAGTGTCCATGCTGAGTTTCCAATAATGGATGAACAAAATGCATCTTATCTTACTTACAAAGTAAAATATAATTGAAAAAAATGCCCTTACCCCTTCATCTTCTTATTTTGGCTTCTCTCTGCTATGAATCTTTACGTGTTGATTGAGAAAACTGGCGACCCACACTTGAGATTTACAGTAACAATAATACAGTTCAATATCAATTGGGGAAAATTAATAGGTTTAAGATTAATACCTATAAGCTAGTTAGCAGTGAGTGTTTCAAGTCTTGGGGTGGCTGGGCGTGAAAGAAGGTTGTTGGGTGGGGGTTGGCAGGTGGGCCAGTAACAGAAACAACAGTCTCATTTGTGGCCAGCCTTGTTTGTGATAAGCCCATTTAGTTGAGAGAAGCAGATTGACCAGCTGCACTGTGGCTGAATGTGGGCGGGCATGTGGAAAGTTTGTGGAAGTTTCAGCTGTAATAGCCCACACAAGTGGACAAGGCGGACAATATGGTTGGACGTAAGATGTTTAATTTAATATGTTTAGTTACTGAAAACTAATTTCCTATAAAAATGATGAATAAAGAATCCTTATTATTATTTCTATTATTATTATTATTATTATTATTATTATTATTATTATTATTCAATTTGTTACCAGTGTCTGTGGTGATTAGAGGTGTAAACAGTTTGAGGAACCAGTGATAGAATTCCAAACGGGTTTGAGGATACAGTAGAACCCCTAAGGGACTTCAACATAAAATCAGCGGGGGAAACTAAAGTAGCTCAACAAATTCCTGATTTTGATGGATAGGTGTTTGCAGTCATTCGGGTAGCAAATGGTTTCCGGGAGCAGTGATGGTACGTCAAACCAGTTTGGCATAGAGTAGAACTCATTAAAGGCTTGATGATGAAATTGGCAGGGGAAATTGAGTAATATAGCTGATTAGTGATTTCAGGGAGTTGCTTCTTTTAAAAAAAAAGTTATGCTCATCTGTAGCCTGTGCTCGTATATTTTTCCAGGAAAAAAAAAAAGATGCTCCATATGCTGCGCCAGATGGTTATTTTACTGGCAAACATATCCGCCCATAAAAATGCATCTTAAACCTTTTTTCTACTGTCTTTTTTTATTTCAACATCATAAAAGAGTAGTCAAAAAAACAAGCAAAACAATGATGTAAAATCTTCCAGGCTTTAAGCGGAGTTAAGAAAAATAATAGGCTTCAAAACTAGCAAATTTCAAGCAAAATTTAAATTTCACTTGAGAGTGGTGAGGATACCTACTATCAGCGTGGCTCTGTTCCGATCACTTACTTAGTTTACAAGCCTCATCACTGGAAACCGACACTTCATAAGAATCTACGAGAAACTGCAGCGGCTGCCTATCACACTCTTGCTTCCAGCGGACCAAAGGACCATCTTCGTTATGTTCTTCTATCACTTGACTGATGACAAGTCGAACATCGCCTGTGCCAGCCATCAAAAGAAATAATTAGTATTTCTTAATATATATCAAGAACCTCACTTAATGTATACAATAAAAGTTAAATGTAAAATTTATGTCCAGAGAAAAAAGGGAGGACCAGGTACACACAAAAAAAAAGCAAAGGATAAATTTTTTTTCAATATAGTGCCTGATCCACAAAGAGGTTGCAAGCGCCTTTTTTCCCCCTTTTAATTGAGAAAAGACGAGAGTTACACAGGTCAGTAAGACGACAGTGACCAGTCTTAGAAAACCATAATTATGTGACCCAACGTGGTGAAATCAGGCTTAGGTCAAAATTTGGACATTTGGAGTTATTAGTATTATGAGAAAGCTTCTTATATGACTGTACTTAAATTAGAATAAAAATCATTACTCTAACTTTAGTAGAACTTAAGATATTTGATTTATAAGCTGGCGAGGTAGACTTATTTGATGGCAATTTATCATTTTGAGCAGCGGTTTCCTGGGTTTGACCCAGATTGACATCAGCCTGATTTCACTTCAGATATATTGGTCTTAAGTGCTTTTACATGAGTTCCCTGACATGACATTACTATCCATACTGTCTTCTGATCCCACAGAGGAGCAGTAGTTGAAGCGCCCTGTTCTATATATAGCACACTGACAAGATCTTCCAATGGCTAGGTGAGGAAAGAAAATCTGTGCAAATAAGACTCTTTTTTATAATATAGAATAATCCGATATGATCTTAACAGGTATCTTTCCACATTTCAGTCATGGTGGCTTAAATCTCATTATGTATGACTGTGCTTTTTTACAAGTTATTTTCTCACGATTCAGTATTATCTAAGTATATTGGTTACAAATACATTCTTACGGTACAGATTTTTAGCTATATTTAAATCATATTCTTTATGCTTTTTGCCTATCATGCTTTTCTTTTTGGATGGAGCACATCTTATCTAATTTCTTCATGCGGGATGAATAATGAATTCTGTATTATTCTTCATTTCCCACGAACTAAGGGTCAACTCTCCCCGTGTCAAACCAAGTGCAGTATCTGCAGTCTAAGTAAACCATATGAGAGATGCTGCAAGTGGTTTGTCCATGGCAGAACTTCTTGAAGATTTTTCAAAATCAAAGTCAATTGACAAACAGTTTAGGAAGAAACTTTGGAAGTCACTAACTGAATCATGCTACAAAACAACTCACACGTACATGTTATTATGAGAGGCGAACTGGGTAAATCAAGCAAGACAGAATGCGAGACAAATAGACGTATTGAGTCCTAAAATTTCTGTTAATGTAAAATTTATTCTCTTGGGAATGTTAGCAAACGTTTTGTTCTAGCTTTTCTACAGCCTAAGAGTTTTCATTTCAGAGCAAAATAATGCCTTGCAATCAAGACGGTCTAAACCCACGCCAGTTACCCAAGACGTAACACACCTCTCACTCCATATGTTCAACACTAGCGTTAAGAGGGCCAGCCTTAACTCAAAAATATTTTTGAGCGTGCTTATGTTCTAAGTCATACCAAGGATTGGAAAAGATAGGTCAAAATGATATTTCGGCAAAAATTTGTTTACACTTGGGCTGGATGTCTTGGTACAGAGAACGTCTTGCTTGCGACCCATCCAAATGAGTTTGAACGCTGCAGATTACACATGGCTTTCATATTCTGAACAGTGCATTTTCTGACCTTCTAACCATTAAAAGTTGCACAAAGTCATCAAACTTTTGTGGAAAGATGTAAGACTTTGTTATGATTTAAAATACATAGACAGAGAGGAATAAATAAACTTTAAAAGATCTTTTAATATTTTCAACATTAAATAGACTCATTTTGACAAGTCCTAGTAGAGAATAAAGCCATTGTAGAGCAGATTTTCAAAAAACTAACTTAGATGCCAAAGAGTTTTTGAAAAATATCCTGAAAATGAGTATCTCACATAGAGCAAGTGCTACAGACACAAGTTGTGCAGTAGACAATATATATGGACTAAAAAACAGGAAATAACCTGCAAAAACCTGAAATTTGACATCCCTGATTACTCAATGTTTAAAGAGCTCTAGTGTGAGAAAATGCATGCCTGACTGTAGTCTAGTAGCCTCACACATCAACCACTTACGACTTTCCTCTGAGAAGTAACAATTTGCGGGCGCCATCCCTAGCCAGGTCCCGTCCTCCGCTTGCGCCGACACAAATACTCTGTAGAAACTTGAAGTTTCTTCGATAGTGCCACCATCGCTATCTGGTTCTGACGTCAAAGAATTAGGAGGCAGGGTGGTGCCACTATCCACACCCGTGCCCGCATTTAAAGCCAGCAATCTGCGACCCCTCTGAATTGTATCAGTGTGGGATCTGTGTAACTCGTACGGCTTGCCCAGCCTCACAGCGGCCCTGGACATGCGCTTCCTGATAAGTCTGTAAACAAAAGGGCTGTTAGGGAAGATAGCTGATCGTTTCATCATGTTTTCTTTGAGTTGGATTGGCTGATCACCTTCCTTGTCTTCTGCTCCATCAGGGTCTTCCTCATCGCCCACACCATTACCACTGGCATCTTGTAACCCTGGCGCTACATCATCACCTTCCTCCGAGTCTAAAAACCCTTCCGGTTCAACATCCACCCACCGAGGCTCGGTTCTGGTCAGAGTCTCAACAAATGCGAGGGCAGTTCCGTTTGTGTCTCCGTACATGTCAGCGGGTGACCCAGAGAACATGTAGTGGACAAAGGTCTGTCTTGTCATAACCCTTGGCTCACCTTCAGAGCTCAGGTAGAATGTGTGTACCTGGGGCGCTCCACTAGCGCTGGCTGCCTGGGATAACCTCAATGTCTGAGGGTAGGACTGAAACAGAAAAAAAACAAAATATAGCATTCATAAAATAAGACTGGTTGAACTAAGACTTTTCTCCTTCAACGAAAAATTTTACTGATCTATTTATATATGCACTCACGTACAACTTTGAAACTTTACAAAATTTTTCTCTATTCATGTTATACAGGTATTAGAAAATATTTTCCCGTGAATGAATTCTTTAGTACAAAAGTTAAAACTGTGCTAGAATTTACAAAACAAACATTTCTTCTAATTAAGAGTAATTTTAAATCCACTGCAGTCTATAAGTATTATGTAGCCAAGAAAAGGTAGAAGCTGGTTTCAGTTAGCAACGAAAACTAAAAACAATATTACAAAGGACCAAAAACTATAACAGGCTGATTTAGGGACTACCTGAGATTGTTCCATTTTTTTTCTCTAGAGAGCAGTAAAATATACCTACCGCAAACAAATGCAATCTGACAAAGTCAAGATATATCATTATGTTTTTAATATTTTCAAAAATTGACGATTTTTTTAATAAAGATCAATACACATAGAATAAAGTTTATCTCACTCAAAGTCGGGCCATTTTTACTGCTCAAAAAATCATCTCCCTCCTCCTCACCTATGAACACACAAACTCAATCGTTCTAATCTATGGGCTGGAGGCATTTCTCTGTTGGTCATGGAATAAAAGCTGTGCTTTGCGAATGTTTTACATAGCTGTAATAAACCCGAAGGGTGATGAACGTCACAGGGACGGTGGAAAAACTTCTGCACAGGCAACATTGAGGTGTAGTGGTCTGATGGTGGACACTCGGCCCTCAGACAAAAAGCTTCAAGGTTCAAACCCTGGCTCGACAGTTACGCGTTGAGTTGTTGAGAAAGGCTATTTACAAATATTTACTCCCGGGATTCAGGCACAGATTAAACACCCAGTTATGGGCGGTGAAAGGTCTTGCAAGTATGCTAGAATAATGCTCTTTGCATGCTGCTCCTTTGAAAGTTCGTAGGATCTTTTGGTAGGTAACGGTCTATTAGGGGAATCATGTACATCATTTAGATCATTTTAGCAGATTATAGGCTATACATATAAAATGCACTTTATTCTGCTATCGGTTGAGGGCTAGAAGAAACTGGGCTTATAAACTTTAAATCAATTAAAAAATGTCTAGGTAAAAAAAAAAAGCAAAAAAAAAAAAAAAAACCTAATATCTAAAAAATTTAGATAAATCAGAGTTTCTAATTACTCGACTTCCATCTGAGAGGATTCTATTGTACAATCGGGGATCAGGCAGGGACAAAATTCTACCAGTTTAAACACTTACACTGCAGACCTCGATGTCGTCTTGTATCAAGAATGTCTCACACATGTGAACAGCTATTTGCTTGTATACACCATACACCACCGGGTCTACATGGACGAGCAGTTTTCTCTCAGAAACTTCTACTTGGAAAGGTACTGGCTTGACATCTGTAATTCAAGACACCAGACAACTAATTACTGCTTCAACAGGCTGAACGAAAAGGGATTAGTCTTATATCAGTTGATACATTTAGAAGAAGAGTTAAACGCGATTTTGTTTTTTTAACTATAGATATATGCTATTTAAAGCATAAGAATTGCTCGCACAGCGTATAAAACTTGATCTCATTTGTAATTTGAAATGAGGCTAAAAAAACTGTGTCCAACATGAAAGATAGGCTACAGCATGGTAGAATTCTGGTAAATTACGGAAACAAACTAAGACGCAACAGGAGGTGTGGGGCAAATTCATTATATTTTTAGGATTGTTTGATTGTTTTGAGGAAAAAAAAGGGGGGGGGGGGGGNNNGCGTTGTGATAAAAGATTGTAAAAATTCTTGTGTAAAAAGTCTTTCAAAATTTTAGTAATAGAAGGTCTTTTCCAGCTTTACTTGAAAAACTTGAAAACTTGTATTTATCTCATCAAGAGATCGACGGGAGGGAGGTGGAGGTGTTCATTGCACAGCTCACAAGTGTCGACAAATTCTGACCAGAACAGCTTGGCCTTCATGAAGTACCTGATATCCTCAGAGATGAGAAACTCTCGGACAAGCCTATCTCATTCCGAGACCAAACTCGTACAACGAGATCCTCCTTAGGTAGCGGCTCTGTGTTCAGCCAGTAGTTCTCCCCAACTCCAAATGCACCAAGTTCAAGGCCACGAGAAGACAACACTTCCAGGTCATAGGTCAAATTAGCTCCACCTCGGGTCTCATGAGGAACAGGCTTGATTATGGAAGGGAAAAAAAAAAGAAATATGGCAAATGATAGTGTATGAGAAACTACTGGTATTTGCCTTGGAACAAAATGTCTCTAGATAGGAAAAAAAAACTAGAGTTATTTTCAACCACCTAACGGGCATTAGCTAAACTTTGAGGAAATGTATAAAACCAAATGTGTCAAAATACTAACTTGTGCCAGATTTATGGTTTCCACCTCATATGTCCCCACGAAAATGTTCGTACTGTACATGAAATACATGACAGAGATTCTGATTAACCTTCCCTGTGTTTATACTGCCTTGATAAAGTAGCGAATAAAACCCTGAGACAACTTAAGGGCAAGAACATTTTGTGTGAGCTTTACTGTGATTGAACCAGGACAGTCTTAGATAACTTGTTAAGAGAGTTTTTTTTTTAGCATTTTTAAAAACAAAGCACATGATCCCAAAAAAATGCTCCAAACACTTTAAATTAGTTCCCTGATAAGCTCTTAACAACTAAATTATCTTATGAACTCACAGACTAGCAGCAGTTAAAGGCAATCTAACATACTAACCAGATTTTTCGCTAACCATTGCCTGACTGAGGCGAGAAAACATGTGCAAATAAGCCTCTCAAAAAAAAACTCAACCTCAACCTGCCAAACCAGGGCCCAAACCTAGACCTCTTGCTCTGAGGGTCAAGTATCTACCGCTAGACAGCAATGCCACACAGTGTTAGCTTATGCGGAGTTTAACTGATTGAGTCCCATGAGCGGCTCAGAGCGGCTCAACTGTCAATAGTAGAGTCCCGAGAGCCACAGCTAACTGGCTCCGTCTAAATTTAGATCTCAGGACTAGGGATAAATTAACATAATCTTTATTGAATCACAAACATTTCAAGGTATAACATGATGGCCTTTCAATTATTTATCTGCAAAGAACTCTAAAAACAAAATTGGCATTGAGTAAGAAAGTGAATTCAAATCGAAGAAATTGTAAAGTCATTTGTAACTTTGGGACTCAATCAGTTAAAAAAAAGATTTTTCTTAAAGTTCTAAATCCACAGACGTTGATATCTTACCTGCCAAAGCACGAACAAAGAATTGGATTGGGGAAATCTTGAGAAGCCAAATTTTACCAACACTGGCGGCTGTAGTGGAACTGAAAACAAAAAAAAAATAGATAGAATAGAAATACTTATACTTAAGAATCTAGTGTTTGTACAATAAAAGAAAGTGCTCAGCATTTCTTTCAAATATGGAGCTTGAAACACAGGTTGTCTAGATTTGATTTACTTTGTCCATTACAACGTTGTTTCATGGCCTGTTAGGGCCACTCGTTGGGCCACGAAACAATGTTGTAGGGAGAAAAAGTAAGTCAAATCTAGACTCTACACATAGAATAGAAATACTCTATGACAAAAGAAAATAACTCACTTAAAAACTTTGAAACATAAAAAAAAATAGAAATAAAAAGAAAGAGAAAGATCAAAGAATCCCCATGACAAAGCTGACATTGAAAGTTACATTCCTGACAATACACAGCTCACTTCTGACACAAAATAAATATAACAAGTTGTTTCAAGCTTACAAAAATGCTGACATTTTAAATGCTAAGTTCAGCAAAAGTCATTTTAGTTTTAAAAATTAAAATTTCTATTAGCAAAAAAAAAATAAAATTTTTTTGTCTAAAGAATCATGTAGCTTGTAAGTGAGGATATTTTTAATTTAACAAGATTTCCACTACACAAGTTCTAAATATTTAATGTAAAAAAAAAAGTTTTTAAGAAAGCAGACAGGTGCATAGATTATTTCTGAGCAAGCTCTAACCAGATTTGAGTGTGGTAAATTCTTTGACGACGCTTGGACCATCCTCTGCACCAGTAGAAAACGCAATCAGACTGTACGTGGTGAAAGCTGTTAGGTTGCGGAAGATGACGCTGACACATGGCTGAGTGCCATGAGCTTCAAACTCTGCCTGCAGAGAAACAAAAGGAGAGAGAGTTCTTTTTTTAAAGTCTAACCCGCACTGTTTTGTATACATAGCCTGATAATTAGGCATGTGAGTCTCCCATGAAAATACAATTTGAATAACACACGGCAAGAATTAGACTAATTAGGTGCTATAATTTTGGTAAAATCCACATTTTAAAAAATTTCAAGTGGCTGGTCACTAAAATTTAATTAATGTTAAAAATTTGAGCCGGTATCCAACATTTTATTTAAACAGTTGAAATTAGATTAAATCTGAAGGACGTCTGTGGATTACTTGAAAACTTTCCATTCTATCGTTGGTAGGAATCTTTTTGTTTAAAAATACTAACGCCTAAGTCGATGTAATAACAAAAAAAAACAAAAAAACTTAACAACAACAAGAACAGCATAAGCAAAACAAAAGGTCGATGCTTTTTTGTTGATCGTAACACAACACCTAGAGCATACCTAACAAACAAGCTGGATTTACTGTGTGAGTCAAGAAGGGCAGTTTACTACAGCAGATTCCCATAGATCTGTATTAGGTAAAATTTTGTTTTCCTTGCACACACAGCCTCTTAGTAGTGGCATAGTGGCCACATGGTTTAAGCTATGCTTCTCTAAGTGGCAAGGCGGTGGGTACCGAAGCTTCTATAAGTCGAAGGTTGGAATCATACTAAGGGCAGATATTTCGAGCATTTCCACTAAAAAGCCTACTTCTCTCCACTGCTAGTTTAATACCTTTACAATATTTCAAGCCTGTTAGGGACCACATAAGAAGGTTCAAACTTTCTTATCATAATTATCCTAATGATACTCTGCTTTATACTTCAACAGACATGACCCAAATAAGTTCTTCCCTTGAATCTCTTGATGAGTATGTAAAAGCAATCTCCTCCTTGATGCTAGCCAATACTTCAAAATTAAATGAAGATAAAACTGAATGAATGATTGTTGAAACTTTATCAAAATTGAAATCTGTTAATGTGCCAGATTTTAAACTCTGTGGATATGAAATTTCTTTCTCTACATGTTTAAAAAAACCTTGGAGTAATGATAGACAATAGTTTTTCCATGGATGATCAAATTTACAAAATTAGACATTCTTGTTACCTAGAACTTCAAAATACTGCCTACATGAGATCTTATCTTTCTGATAAAGCAAAAGAAAAAAAATTGTCTGTGCTTTTGTAACTTCAAAATTAGATTATTGCAGTTCTCTAACGACTGGGATCTCTGAATGTAAAAATGCTAAATTGCAACAAGTGCAAAAGAACGCTTTTTATAAGGAAGGTATATACTTCAAATCTAAAATTACAAGCGAAACAAGTGAGCAATTGGCTTTACCCCTTCGTCAGACAAAAAAAAATGTATAAGACATAAAATAGGCACAGGAACAACGATAAAAGAAAAGTAAAAATATTACTTGAAACAATATAAAAATAAGTATGCTGAGAACAGTAAAGAAAAGATATAAAGATAATATTAAGATATAAAACTCCTGTTTAATCAAAACAATGCAGCAAAATTGTTACATAGAAAGAAGAGAAGTGGTTATATCTTTATAGAAAGAGCAGAGCTACCAGTTAAACAGTGCATTGAGTATAAAGCAGCATCTATTGTATTCCAATGATTAAATCTTCCAAATTATCCAACCTATTTGAGTACTATGTTTACACCTTACACTCCTACAAGGAA
>BMAT01011575.1:16514-33513 GCA_019649035.1 Elysia marginata | reverse complement strand
TAACAAAATTCATCAATTTACAGCAATAATCAATCACAAAATTCATCAATTCACAGCAATAATCAATCACAAAATTCATCAATTTACAGCAACATTTAATCACAAAAATCATCAATTTATAGCAACATTCAATCACAAAAATCATCAATTCACAGCAACATTCACAAAAATCATCAATTTACAGCAACATTCAATAACAAAAATCATCAATTTACAGCAACCTTCAATCACCAAATTCATCAAGTTACAGCAACGTACACAAATTGGTCTAATACCTATTTAGTAAATTGATAAAAAAAACAGCAATAGCTTCCTTTTGAAAAAAATATTGAACTCGAATGAAACAACCCACAGGTTTTGCTCGTGGGCCCAATTTAAAGCAATTGAAAGAACCAGATCTAGGCCTGGGTATTCCTGGGAAAATACTTCCAAAAACCATAAAGCTTTTAAAAAAGATCTCTATAGCAAACCTCTTCTCATAGTGATATTGCAAATCCCAGACCAGACTTAGATCTATGTTCCATTCTAAACCTTTGCAAGAAAAGGGGAAAAGTTAAATGGCTGAATAAATTCATCAATCAAAGTTTATTTCTACCCTGGATTTAAATATAATCGCTATATCTAGAACTTCTGGCAACGTTGCAAGGAGACACACAAGCAAGGCAACCTTGCAAGGAGACACACAGGCAAGACAAACTTGCATTAGTTGCAAGGAAACACACGGACAAGGAGACATACAGGCAAAGGCAAGGCAACCTTGTTAGAGACACACAGACAAGACAACCTTGCAAGGAGACACACAGGCAAGACAACCTTGCAAGGAGACACACAGGCAAGGCAACCTTGCAAGGAGACACACGGAAAAGGAGACACAGAGACCAGACAACCTTGCAAGGAGACACACAGGCAAGGCAACCTTGCAAGGAGACACACGTGCAAGGAGACACACAGGAAAGACAACCTTTCAAGGAGTCACACAGGCAAGGCAAAATTTGCAAGGAGACACACAGGCAAGGCAACCTTTCATGGAGACACACAGGCAAGGCATCCTTTCAAGGAGACACACAGGCAAGGCAACCTAGCAAGGAGACACACGGGCAAGGCGACACACAGGCAAGGCATCCTTTTAAGGAGACACACGGGCAAGACTTCACACTAACACACACGCCGGTCAACTCATGCTCGTGATACACTTCGTATACACTCTCGACACTTGTGCTCATAAAATACATAACAATTTCTATATTTCGTATTCATTCTCAGTCTTAAAAAGAGTTAAGTTTAATTATAATTGATTTTTCTGCAAGTTTTCAGGCAAACACCCTCGCCTAAATTCTTAGAATTTAATGCAATCAATTAATCAGTGGTATTCATCTTCAAGAGGTCCACAGTCTTCACATAATCTTTGATTTACAAGTACTTGATATGCCCCCACCTACCCTGTCCAACACTAAATGCATGGGAACGAAGAGGAATTCTATCCAAGTAAGTTTTTTGCGTTTTTGAAGAAACACTCAAATACATTTTACAATAAAAAGACAACTTGATAGCTCATACAACCTGTTATTACTGCATCCTTGATAGCTCATACAACCTGTTATTACTGCATCCTTGATAGCTCATACAACCTGTTATTACTGTGTCCTTCAATCTCAACTCACTAATCCTGCAAATAAATCTCTCTATTGCGTTCTCCGAAAAATGGACATATACTGCGTATCGGAAAAATGTACCCCAAATATTAAAAAGAATATACAATGTTAGGCCTGTACAAGATGCAGTGCTAGAGAGGTTGTCCTGTTATTTAGAGATCCTAGCTTTTCCTCGCGAGAGCTTTCCTGCTTAACGATTATAAAACGATATGAATCCTTGGGTTGAATAGTTTGTCTATGTAACAGGAATCCGTGTTAAGTCAGACAAAGATGTAGGCCTATGGGGGTTGAATAGTTTGCCGATGTAACAGGAACCCGTGTTAAGTCAGACAAAGATGTAGGCCTATGGGGGTTGAATAGTTTGTCGATGTAAGATAAATCCGTGCTAAGTCAGTAAAAGATGTAGGCCCAAAGCGACTGTGTTGTTATTTTGTTTAGATTTTTTTTCTAACTTTTCCCCACCAGAGCTTCCACTGAGGTTAGCCATCGCCTGATCATGTTATCCACATTTCTCCTAAATTTACAGCTGGAGGCCGAGTAGATAAAAACGTTCATACTCGAGTTGGCTATCTGCAGAAATATGAAAACAATCGCAAAATAGGAAAATACGATATTCTTATTTAAATCCTTGCTGACATACACGCAATAGACTTTGATGATAGGCAACCAAGGATAACTCACTAGGAGGCTAATTGTTGTCGCCACGACGATGAGCGCCACTCTTCTTACGTCTACGGAGTTCTGTAGATTTCTGTTCACCTTTCTTCCTCTAGCCGATAGTAAATGAGGCTCACTACCTCTCTGTGGATCTGGAGAAGCGGACAAGTTGGTTTCGTTGGGGGGGAGGGGGGGGAGGGGATCAGCAGCTGGAGCATTCCGTAGTCGTCTGGATATTCTAGACATCTTGAAATGACGGGCCATCACATGTTTATGATCGGCTAGTTCATGGATAAGGAAAACATTGCTCAACACTAGCAGGCACACCGGAATGCAACAATTCAACACAAAGTTCACGATCACGTAGACCTTTGAGGACAGCAAATTATCTCTATTGTCTACGTCAAATGATGCTTTAAACTGAATCATGTAGATGAATCCACTGAAAACGAAGGCATAGATAAAAATCGCGGCACAAACTGCTCGAGCTTTTTTAACAGAGGACAACACGTGCCGCCTGGGGGCGTAGCGAATGTGGAGGCATCGCGTGATGGCCATGGCCACAGTCAGCCAGCAAGTCGTCTTGTTGGATAGATATATGAGGAACAGAAAAACAAGCATAATGTACTCTTTGTTCAGCATATCAGCTGGTGCGAGCACCACGAGATTGAAGGTCACGTAATTGGATACAAACAAAAGGTCCGATACAGCCAAGGCTGTGAAGAGAGAGCTCATTGGGCCAGCCATTTGCCGCTGTGTCATCACACACACGATAAGCATGTTTCCTACAATGCCGACAAAACCAGTGGTTATATACACAAAGCATTTCATAAAAATTACATCGAAAATACCTTGCGATATAGGAAACGTCGTTTGGTTGTTGGTGCTGTTAAAAGCTGAAGAATCGTTCATCATATCCGCACTAAATGTTGCAGAATCCATGGCGACACCTGTTTCACTTTCTAAACTCGCCCTTCCTTCACTGCCTAGACTCCATCTTTAACATCTGAGATAAACAACTGACCTTGCAATAGACGTGGCGATTGCTCCACTAACAAAACAGACGTCTCTACTGAAGAAAATGCAACTTGCCTGCCAGTTTTAAGGACAACGAAACCATGCTCGTCGCCAAATCACAAGTGTTTGTCAATATAACAAAACGTGAGTAGGGAGTGGTTGTCTGTTTTGTTTTTTTTTTAACTTCAGGCGAGCCGTCAATTTATGACAAACTCCATGACTATAGCAGTAAATTCCCACCACACCCTCCTTGACGCATGCTTTGTGGCATGAAAAGTGTCATTGAGTCATACACGAAAAGGCAATAGGAGAAGAAGCGAGAAGGAGGATGATGAAGAGGAAAATGAGGGAGGAGTAGACGTCAAGGACCGATGTGAGGGCATGGCGTAGAAAGTGGAGCCGGCATAAAAACTTACAAGTTACCTAAGAAGTATCATAATTTTATGTGCAATTTTTTTCTCTCCACGTCAAAGTTCTTCAGTCTCTCTCTCTCTCTCTCTCTCTCTCTCTCTCTCTCTCTCCCTCTCTCTCATGTCCTCTTACCATCGCTCGCCATTGCATTGCATGTTTAATTAACTTCAATTACATGTAATGAAGCACAAGGATAATGGACAGTAGTGAAAGAAAGAAAAACATACAGATTCGCCAGTCCCTCAAACAACCACCATGAAGTATAAGAGGATTTATTGTGGCTAGAAAAGCTTGCATCCTGCTTCATTCCTTTCTATCTAAGAACCACCAGTGCATCAAAAGTTGACAATTTAAATTAGGTATAAGCCATTATCATGTATCTTTCAAGAAAAATCTTGATTTATCAGTGAGAAAGACCGTTGTTTGTTGTCTTATCCACTGTAGGTGTCTGTGCGCCCATGCATGTAGGTCTGGCTTTGATAAAGGAAGAGGAGACGCTATTGAAGTGGCTATCTCGCTCGTTTTCCTTGGGCACTCTGGGGCATTGTTAAACCTTTTGGTAACTGCAGGCGATGTCTGCCCTGCAGGATGGGCAGCACTCAGATAACGATTTCTGAGACGCGCTATCTGCAAAAATCTATCAGTGGCAAGCGTAGAGTATCAATAGGTTTCCCTAATGTTGAGAGGCATTAGCGTATTTTGAACTATGAACTTTGCTGAGGTTTCAAACATTAAAAGAACTTCATGAAGTTGTCAGGATTTTCTGGAAGAAAATTAGTCGTTAAATATTGTTATAATATATAGAAAAAAGAAAAAACAAGTTTGAGAGGCTTTTCTAAAATTTGACCTTCCGACTTCGACTTTTTTGCACATGTCACGAGAGAAATGTGACATGTACTTGATAGATTCGCTTAGCCAATGTTATACATTAACAGAATGTTTTCTTTGGCTTTTACATAAGATGCGTCGAAACAAATTTTGAGGAACTAGCAATAATGACAGTTACCGCGAATCACAGCACTAGGGCCACTATGAAAACAAACATGAAAAACAGAGACAAAACGGAACTTCTTATAATGACAGTTACCGCAAATCACATCACTAGAGCTACTATGAAAATGTAACGAAGTTAGAGATTGCTTTAGTTTTGTTCCTTAGTAATGCTATGTACAAACTATAGAATTCCATAGACGTAAGGAGAGTGACGCTCATCGTCGTGGCGACAACAGTTAGCCTCCTAGTGAGTTATCCTTGGGAAAATATCTTCCATATCTACTAATTGTATGTCAGCGAGGATATTTTTGACATTGTCGAATTTTACAACGTTCAGATTGTTTTGTTATTTTTGCAGGTCGTCAACTCAAGTATGAACGTTTTTATCTACTCTGACGTAAAACACTTGAAAAATATTAAACCTATGAGAAAGAAGATCTAACGTCTCTTCCATTGACAGACTACAAGTTAAGTTCCGGGTGCGAACTGGTAAGTAGCCAGCGAGTATTTTAATGACGTTCTGCCCAAGGTTAGGCAGTGACCCAAACAAGCAGCTAGGACATTTACGAAAGGTGAAAAAAAAATAAGTCTTAACGGAGAAAATTGTGTCATCATCATCATCATCCTCATCATCATCATCATCATTATATCATCATCATCATCATCATCATCATCATCATCATCATCATCATCATCATCATCATCATCATCATCATTTTTAAAAGTGTTTTTAAGCTTTGTGTTTTGTCATGCCCTCTCTATTTCTTCATCGTTGTCATCGGAAAGGGGGAGGGGGTGGCGGTTGTCTCCACCTATTCTTTCTTTCACACCCACTCTTGATTTTCTGTTTTTGTTTCTTTTTAAACCTGCATCCCTAATAAAAGGAAAACTGCTGAATATATTGAAAAGTCTGAAGACAAATGTGAACTGCGCTATGCGTGTTGACAGTTTGTAGTATAAAATTTGAACTTGCCACTGTCCATCGGGTGTGAAAGAAGAATGTATCCTATTGCCCGTTTTCACTTTATTTCTGTCACAGCTAGACAAACACTTGAGATAGTCGGGAGTTAAGGGAACTGAGCTGTTGTCAAGTGGTGAGAGATGGTCTTTGCTTATTTTCTGATAGCATAAGTGACATGCAAAGTACAGCAAAGGAGCTTGAAAAGCTTTGTGATTCCTGGGGTCTCTCTTCAGTTTTTAGACCAGACTAGTTTGGACAAAATAAATCTGTGCAAAAAAAAGATGCAGCCTATAGCTCTAAACGCCCTAAACATCACGGCCAGGCTCTTTACCCTCATATATTTAACCAATCTCACCCTCAAGTCTAGCTCAAACCCTCACCCCTTCTCTCCCCCGCCGCTTTCTCTTTTTCGCTCTCGTTCTATCTTTCTCACTCTCTCTCACCCTCTCTCTCATCTTTTCTCTCGGTCCCTCCTTACACCTCTCTCTCAGTCTAAGACCCCATCCTCTCGTTATATCTCTCCCTTGGTACCTTATTTAAACATTGCACTAGAATAGAATGGAAAAGCAAATTAACTATTAACAAAGTCACCATAGCATGAGACTGAGCTTAAAAATTTTGGGCCCGCGGTTACGCTGGGTAGTCCCTTGTGAACTGGGAATGGGGAAGTGCTACCTCGCGACTCTCTGGAGCGAAGGATTTAGTGATGCTCTAATAATTTTACTCACATCATGTCTTCCTTTTTAAAATTACTCCAGGATGTCTAAACACACACATGATGTAATAAGTAAATTTTATTGAAAATTTTTATACCAATGTTTCGTGTCCCACAACATGAACTAACAAAAGAAGTTATCTAATGATCTAACCAAACCGGGTAACATGAAGAATAGAAAACACAGGGGAAAAAATAACATAACCCATCAGCGAGGGCAAAATGCTCTAAGAGAGAAACTCAGCAAATTAAAAAAACTCCCCTACCAAAAATGCTTTTTAAAGTTTTTGTTATGAAATTGGAACCAATACTCATGTATGGTTAAGACACTTTATTTATTTTATTTATTTATTTTTGGGGGGAGGGAGGGGGGTTAAAGCACATGTATGTTAAATATTTTAAAACAGTCTAAAGCTTAGGAAAGGTAATACGCTAGAACTTAGTCGCCCTACAATAATAATCGACGAATATTAGGTGCAAGCCTAGACAACGCCAGTTTAAAATTCTATGTTGCTTTTGATGAAGGGAGATCAACCAGAAAAAACAGAGCTGGATCGGATAGTTTCAGAACGGGTTATTTCCCTTGCAACTGGAAGAAAAACAGTGACTACCTTTTGTGCTTTACCTTAGCTCTCGCTGGTGAATTAAGTCAAACCAACACTGGAGCTATGGCGCACCCATTTTGGTAACTTTAATGTTTTTTGTTTCTTCAGTTAAACCAGCACTAGAGCAATGGCGCACCCAGTTTGGTAAATTTAATGGTTTTTTTTTTTGTTTCTTCTGCTGGTAAATTAGGTCAAACCAACACTGGAGCGATGGATCACCCACTTTAAAGTTTAATTTTTTATGTTCCTCTCTTAAAGGAACAGCACTTGTCGTATCTTTTGATTAAAGAAAACAACACCTTTTTACACCCTGCAGAGCAGCATCCAATGATCAATAATCAATAAGGAAAACCTCCGCATATTTTATAGCAAATAAATGATGCTTAACACAAAGATGCAAGCGTTCTAGATCTTCAATGAGCTGGCATTTCGAACATCAATACACAATCAGAGTTCAAGATGATTTAGAAACATCTGTGTCATCCGGAGTTCGGAAGAGATGAAAATAGTCATAAGAGACAATAATCTTGATCTATATAAATATAATGGTTCTCACCCAAATCTACCTATTGGTGCGCAATCGTGTGTCAAAAGTGGTTTTAACAGCGTTTTATTCAAAATGCGTAATATTTTTTTCCCATTGTGACATACAAAGAAATGCGCAACCTGCGAGTTGGAATGCGGAAGAGCTTAAGGGGAGAAGCATTGACGCTTGATGGTGGGAAAACTTGTCTCTGTAAACCTGCGGGAAAGTCAATAGTTTAAAGAGCTTAAGTGGAGAAGCATTGACGCTTGATGGTGGGAAAACTTGTCTCTGTAAACGTACGGGAAAGTCAATAGTTTAAAGAGCATTACTAGTTTTTGGTTCTGAGAGTGAGTTGTAGTTGTCGTAATAATACGTGTTCTCAGTTTAAAATATCTAACGTCTATCCCATAGTTTTTGATTCTTTGCCAGTCGACCGGATAATATGAAGAAATTATAAGTAAACTTTAGTGTGTTGTTAAAAAAAAAACCAAACATAATAAAAATTTTGTAAGCAAGTAGATTGACAGACAGGTGGAGAGATGAGTACTTCAGACAGACAAATAGACAGAGAGACAGACACAGATGGGAAAGTAAAAAAAGATACAAAATCCTACCAATAAATTAATGTTTGAAGCATTTCATGTATAAAAGAATTACAGGTATTCATTTTTTAATGAATTGCTTTATCTTTAAGCAAATTTCATTTGAATTTTTCGATAATTATTATCAGGTGTGGTTTTCAAGGAAATGATCAACATTGTGGACTGGTTTATCAGCCAACAACACAGTGATACAATCATACAGTGGAGTCCGCTTAAGATAGTTATATCCTGTTTAAGATAAACTTTTGCTTAAAACGAACTAAATTTTTTGTCTTTATAATATACTTTCGATAAAATAAACTCTTTTTTGGACACACTGTCAAAAGGATCTATTCTATCAGCAATTTTACTGTACATACAATGTCAAAGAAAACAAAGGCCTAAGTTTTTGCTATTTCAAGCTGCATTTTTGATAACGCGTTTTGTCAGGAAGCTCTTCATTTTGAACGTGTGAACGCAAGAAGAAAAAAACTCAGTCTGTATAGGATTGGAGTAAAACTTTATTCCCGAGAATGTCCAGGTAAATACCAGCTGTCCCTCTTTGTCTTCTCTTATAATAATATATATAGTCAATGGAGTTGAAACAAAAAATATTACAGACAATCAAAAACTATAAACAATACGGGTACGAGAGAAAAGAGAAAACAGTGGCAATCATTTAAAACACATTGTGTGTTATCACATTGTTAAAAAGTTCTTTTTTCGATACAGACCAAAAGAATACAATACCAATTATCTGATTTTCCGGTATAGACAAAAAGGGTACAATACAAATTATCTGATTTTCCGATACTGAACAAAAGGATAAAGGATAAATCGTCTGCTTTACTAATGATGCCTCTACTTAATCCAATATTAGTTTTTACTTCGAATGTTTCATTACAAGCAGAAATACCTTCTTATCAATGTCAATCTGACCACAATGCCCACATGTATGGTCCTTGTGTTTTTTACATACTGAAACTAATAAAGACAAAACTAAATTAGAAGAAATCAAACATATAGACCACGTATTAGACAATCAAGCCCCACTACCTCTGATTCCCTACCAATATAGCTCACTACAAAGCCAGTTTATGTTTTTAAAAAAGAAAATTTTTCTCTGCTCATCTTTTATACATCTGCTACAAAGTATTAGGTAAGAAAAGTTTCTCAATAAAAAAAAACTTTTTTATCAGCAACGTCAGTTTCATTAAAAAATCTTAAAACCGTCATCTTTTTTTAACAAGCAGCTCATCAGAATCTACTCAATTATCGTTTCTGTTGTCACCAGTTCCATCCTCATCATCCTCATGTTAACAATCATTGCGTTCGTTATCTTCATCGATGTCATCATCACAATCAACACCATTGTTATAACCGTCTGTATTATTGCTTCATCTTCAACTTTCGTAAAACTTTTCACGTGTTCGACTGACTTTCCGTGAAACCACCCAGGCCTGCATGTTTATCACAATTATCTACCATGTGGTTCAAAGAACATTTTAACACCAACATAAGCATCATTGGCATATACATGAACGTCTTGATCAATATTCCTTCAGACAAAATAAATAATAATCTGATCATCATCATCATCATCATCATCATCATCATCATCATCATCATTATCATCATCTCCGCCATCGTCATCATTATTGTCATCATTATCTTAAGCTCCGCAATCTGCATCCAACATAAAATCAAATTAAAAAACATCCTCATGACAAGAATAAAAAACCCCGCTGAACAGGCTTTAAAATGCTAAAATCTAATGTCTATATGAGATCACAATAGATACTTAACTAAAATAACACCATTTGATATAGAGTGACAAAATATGCTCAAAATTATACCAAGGCAAGAACACACAATTATCTTAGAACTTGCAAAGTCTTGGGTTATATAATAAAGGTTAAAAACAAAACAACAAGGAAAACTTTAATGTCCTATTAGAAATATTTGGCATTTTGAATATTGAAAACCATAGCACTTTTCTCTCTAGTTCTAGAGCGACTAAACTTTTACAGGTCCCTTAGTTTTTCTTCCTTCCAATTGCTGACAAGCAATCTGGCAATGTCTCAGGATTTTGGCAGACAAGCGCTAAAAACCTGGCCACTTGGTCAGTTCCTGTTTGTGGAGCGGAAGAGCTCGCTTGTTGATATCACGCCGTCTCCTAGGCAACACGAACATGAAGAAAGGAGAGAGGAGAGTAAAAAAGAGAAAAAGGGCAAATTAGTTTGTGTCTAATTATCGTGTTAATTAAAAATGATCAAAATAAAGCAATGATATTAATGACGATAGTAATGATGATGTTGATGATAATAATGATGATGATAATGATGTTCCTGATAATGATGAAAATAACAAAACTATGAATTATATCAATATTGATTAATAACAACAGAAATAGAACTCAGAACAATAATAATTAAAATCAGATGACCATAAAGTACAGGAAGCGTGTATTTCTTCATGGACATGACGATTTACACAGAGTGTGTATTTCTTCATGCACATGACGATTTACACAGAGTGTGTATTTCTTCATGCACATGAAGATTTACGTAATGTGTGCGGTGACGAATTCTATTGTGTGTGCATATGAATCCATCTCAATAATTAATTCCTTTTATGTTATTAGAGTTAAAACACCCTGCGTGCAATTGTCTTGGTCACAGTACTAGACCGTAGCCGCTCAGCTTGTACTTGTTCATCTTGAAAGAATGTACGATTATATCTCTTCGAGAATCAATGTTTGATATTACTTCAGGCCGTAAACACCTAACTTTGTACTACAAATGTACATATATTTCATTAAAGGAATCTTTTCTTCATGTTGAAATAATTCAATTTTCTAATACTTCATCTCAAAAGCATATGTACGTGTCCATTTCTTCATGTTGAAAGAATCTACGTTTGTATTTCTTCATGTAAAAAGAATCTATGTTTAGGGGTTTTCACGTTGAAAGAGTACATGTTTGTAGTTCCTCAGGTTGAAAATATCTGCTCGTCTATTTTTTTATACGTCAAAAGAATGTACATGTGTGTCTATTTCTACTACTACTGCTACTACTATTACTACTACTACTACTACTACTACTACTACTACTACTGCTACTACTACTACTACTACTACTACTACTACTTCTAATAATAAATATTAAGGAAACACGGAACTTGCATGTCTTGTCTACATCATGTGAAGGAATACTGTTTTAATATCCGCCCCCCCCCCCTCGAAAAAAAGAAACAAAGAACGAAACAAAACCAAAACCTAAAACAACAACAACAACAGCAACAACAATAAAACACGAAGCTCTCAACAACAACAGCATCCACAACCCGCAGCTTCAATGTTAAAGTCTCACAGAATCAACGATGTTTAAACATGTGTTTTCAATGTTTGGAATTCAATTCAGCATCTTTTAAGACGTGGCTATTCAAGGAGTTGAGAGATTTACAAACGTTTTGAACTTTTCCCCCTATTTTTCCAGGTAATAATCTTCCTTACATGAACAATATTTGTTTTTGTTTGACTTCCTGTCTGGGCAAGGTTTGTGCAATATTAAACTTACCTCTGTGACGTCAAGTTTCACTCTAGAATTTAAACAGTTTTTTTTTGTGTGTCAACCGATGTTGTTGTTTCAATGTTCAGGTGTGGCGGAAGACAAAAGTCTGAACAGAAAATTGGTTGCTGTTGTTTTGTAAACTGGACACCAAAATTACATTGCTACAACCCTAACTTTTTCTGTTTTCTTCTTTTTTTTTTATTAGCTGGGAAATTTGAGGCTTTAAAAATGACACAGGGTGTTCACGAAAAAGAGGGAGAAATACTAAAAAAGAAAGAGAGAGAGAGAAAGAGAGAGAGGGGGGGGGAGAACGATAGGGAAAAATAGAGGGAGTGAGAGGAAGAGATAAAAAATCTGTTTCATAATCATTCTCTTAAACTACCGTCCCCACAACCCAAGCTGATACTGCGAGGCCACTTTGTCTTTCAACCAGTCCAAATGTCGAAACTTTCAACTGGACATAAAACTTTGTCAAAGTAGATTTAATCCTCTTCTTCTGGTCTATATTTCAAATAAAAATTAAAATTCTAAATGTATATTGAATTCCCAAAATACTAGATAAACTCGTGCATTTTTTTAGACATTGGATGGTCAACAAAATTTGTCGACATCCAACTCATTTCTACTAGCTTAGAGATATTTTCCGGCTTAATAAAATCGGGGAACGTTTAGTTTTGTTAGCCGTTAAGACCTAATGTAACTTTATTAAACAAGATCGTTAACATGCAAGTTAAGATTAAAGCGCTCACAAGAAGGCTTGTACGAACGGACAGGAAAACAAACAATGGCATTTGAACAACAGTCTTAATCTGAGTAAAATTCATGAAGTTTTTACAGTCTGGATGCTTTAGGTATTTGTCTGTATTAAAATTTGCTTGTGATTTGTCTGAGGTAGGCCACAAGTTTAAATCCTTTGACGAATCATTACACATTTACATGGACATTCTAGAGGCATAATAGAAATCTATTTCTCTTTTGCACTCTCTTTCTTTCTTTCACGTTCTGTCTCTCCGTCTTTCAGTGGGTACCTGTTTCTCTCTATTTTTCTTCGTCTCCCAATTTCTATCACTTTGTCTTTTTCTGTCTTTTCCTTTTTATTTCTCTTGGTGCCTAACCCTCTCGAGTAGTCTCTCTCACTATCTTTCTCTATATCTCTCTCTCTCTATCTATCTCTCTCTTTATCTCGCTCTCTATCTCCATCTCTCTCTCTCTATATTTTTGTTTTTCTTGCTTTCCCAAATTCTGTCTCATTAAACGCTGTGAGCGGATCAAGGACACTTAACTCTGTGCAGGTTGGGGGTTTAAGAGTGAGGGTTTTAAGAATTATTCATCTTGATTTTGGTGGAGGATGGGGGAGGGGGATTTATGGAGAAACAAGTCAGGCATGCAAGAAGAGGGAGAGGTACTTGTGTGTGTGTGTGTGTGGTGGGTATAGAGTGGGGTTGTCTGCTTTTGGTAGCATTAATCATGAAATCTTTGCGCCCTCTTACAAGTGTAAATAACAATGTAAATATCAATGAAAATAAAATAATATTAACAACAATGAAAGTGATAATAATATTATTATAATAACTACAAAAACAACTTAACAACAATAATATAATAATAATAACGATAATTATTATAACAACTTTAACAATAATAATATTGATAATAAGGATAATAATATTGATATTATTGTTTTTAATATTTTAGTAATAAAGTTAATATTGATGAGATGAAAGGGTTACAAAAATATTTGTAACATAAGAAAGCTATAGCAATCGTATCTATAATAACCATTTTAGTGATAAATAATTATAAAAGTCATTTTACTGTCAATAGTGATACGAGATAAATATTGTATGACGCTTAGAAGATGTTACGGCGTCATAATCGTCACAGGAAATCTTCTCAATTCTGTTGCATACTATCGTCACACATTATTTAACTATCTAAATATCGATGTCATGTCGATAAAAATACCCAACTTTCACTTATCGGTGTACCACTTACTATCGATATCGACAAACTTCCTGACAATCGCTCGGGCTAAGCTCGGATGTTTAGTTATGAGATCTGTAAACTCATCAACGCTTGCTAGTGACCTGGCAGGTGGAGAGAGACAGAAAGGCATCATTACAAACAAACTTAAAACAAGCTTATTCAGGATTTCTTTTACCGTTGAAACACTAATGAAAATGATGAGTGTTAATGGGCCTAAGAATCAGGCAGAGATAGAGAGACAGACAGATGCAGAGAGATAAGCAGAGATAGACAGACAGGCAGATATAGAGAGATAGGCAGAGATAAAGAGAAAGGCAGAGATAGAGAGATAGGCAGAGATAGAGAGATAGGCAGAAAAGAGAAACAGACAGAGATAGAGAGATAGGCAGAGATAGAGAGATAGGCAGAGATAGAGAGACAGGCAGAGATAGAGAGACAGGCAGAGATAGAGAGACAGACGAAGATAGAGAGACAGGCAGAGAAAACTTCTTTATAAAAAGATAAGCGTAAGAAAAAAAACAATAACAATAACAATGACCCTATTACGTATAGACCTAAATTTACGTTCATAACACACAGGGAAAGAATAAACGCAGTGTTTTTAACATATCTTAAGTTGAGTTAGAGCTCATACTAAATATGCAAGAAATTAAGTAATGAAAGAATTCGAAAAAGAAAAAAAAATTTAGCGGTCTTTTGTTACAGCCATGACCATTAGAGAGAACTGGCTAGATGAAGTGGGAAGCATCCAAGTGGAACCAACAATTCTGATTTGGCTAGTTCTAATCCAAAAAAGTAAATGATAAAGTGGTGGATATTTTGACAAAACTTGTTAACAGTCTATCTTTTTCTTTATCCCTTACTCACACGTTATAAATCTCTATCTCAAGATTCAAGATTCAAGATTCAATGTAACTTTATTGTCCTCTTCAGGTTCTTCTTTTTGGTCACAGCATCAATACATATAAGTGGGTGAAACAAACAAAAGCGCATACATACAAAAAAAAATATGCATGAATACTACTATATAAAATAGAACAAAAAAAATAATAAAAGGAATATTTACAAAAAATGAAGAAGTTAACTTACATGTCTATCCGTTACGATATTGGACAAGAGCATTTTCAAGGCAGATGGTAAAAAAGAATTTTTGTACCGTTCACATCTACACTTAAAAAGAATGGGTCTACCTGATCTTTTGGAAAATTTAATTTGTTTGAACAAAGGATGTGAGTCATCTTTTAGAATTGACAAATTTTTTTTCTAAATATTAAGGGTGAGGGTTTTAAGAATTATTCATCTTGATTTTGGGGGAGGATGGGGGAGGGGGATTTATGGAGAAACAAGTCAGGCATGCAAGAAGAGGGAGAGGTACTTGTGTGTCTCTGTCTTTCTCTTTCTGTCTCTACCATTATGTCTGTCGTCTCTCTCTCTCTTTCTCTTTTTTAAAAACCCTGTTTATACCTAACGGCCAAATGAAAAAGGCGGTGTGCATTGGCGAAGTTCTATGAGTTGTTTTTTTTTCTTGCCGGCCTCGTCACAGCGGATAGACTCGCCTCTAATCATATCCCTCTTAATAACCAAAAGTTCCAGATGGCTTTATCATTTCCGGTACCACGCCTTACCCATGGTACATTGCGACACGCAAGAACGAAAGATTGGCTGAGACAAACCAAGAACTTTGGGTTCACCTAGTGCAGATAGTTCTCGCTTTGCCCATTTAGGCAAAATGAAATACAATGCGTTGTGATATTAAATCTGAAGAATTATTCTTCGATCTGATTTCATCGTGATTTGAAGGAACTTGCAGGCAGTTGATCCCTCTAACCTCCGCACTAATGGCCCAATGATGCTAATCTCAAGTTTGAAATTCAAATTCTTAAACAACATCAAGATATCATAAACCTTCTCTCATCTAAAGAAATAAAAAGTCACATATTAACAACAAATATTAGCAGTTTGATGCTTGCATGAACAGCCACAAGAGGAGGATAATAGATCACTAAAAATTGTGTTGACCAGCTCATAGAGTTAAGGTTGCTTGTTTCAAGATTAAAATCTAGAAATAGTGATCAAATGGTCAACTTGAGAATCTAGTTGGTAAGAAAAGATTTCGAAAGTAAAAGTTTAACAGCATTAGCCAGCCATGGGCTAGGCTATGTTATTCAATATCAGTATAAAGAGGCCGGATTCATCAACAAGGATAAATAAGTTGCAGAAATCTACATGATGTAACATATACCATAACCACGTTACGTCTGCGGACATTAAATAACACTGAGAAATCTAAGAATTTCTTGACCTTAAGTGTCAAAACTTTGTATCTTTATGGAGTCTTAAAACTTCTGAGCTAAAGTGATAACACAAACTTCTCAGGAGTTAACAGGTAAAATGATATCTTAAAAGAGGTTTTGGTGAAAGAAACAGTCAGATGTAAAATTAATTACTGGAGGTTTCAAAAGTAATATGATACATTGGAAAACAAGGGTTCATTGCTAAAATGATTCATGAAAAGAGAGTTAATAAAAGGGTCAGATATAAAATGATTAATAACGGAAGATTTCAGTGATATTATCAGAGTAAAATAAACAAGATGTTACGTAGGAAAATGAATTTTTAGTAAGTAGTTTGTAAACAAAGCGTTCAAAATGAACTTAATAACTTCAAGTTCTAGGAGTATCAACATCATAAAGGGGATCATCAGTACGCAGGGAAATTAACTTTTAGTAAGTAGTTACTAAAACGGTCTCAAATATAAACTACTCCAATTTTCAGGAATGGCATAAGAACAAAAAAACAGAGAGTTACGAAATAAAATGAAATTGCATGAGGGAGATAATTTTAGAAACGGTTAAAAGAAAAAAAATTATTTAAAAGTCCAAGAATACGAAAGGTGCATCGAAAATAAGGATTTATGTACAAAACCAGATATTCTCTTTGTCTTTAGTTCAAATTTGCCTCATGGTCGGCGAGAAATATACTTGTTGGTTGTATTCTGCAATGAAGTAATCGGCCTTGCTAAATCTAAACTCGCACTGGTTTTAATTATTCTGATGCTACCACCTGGTTCCGGTTAAATTATATCACACGAAATTCTCATTTCTTACCTCACTAGTCAAGGTCTAGGAAAGCCGATTACAACATGGCCTATCACAAACAAGAGGGATATTTCTCGCCTAGCAAGACACATGCAAATTGAAAATAAAGACAAAGAAAAGATCTTGTTTGTCGCCAAAGAAGCAACCGAAGCGTCCAGCTCGGAATACAAAGACGCAGAGGACAACAGGTCAAGTTGGTCATTTAAGGTCAAAGTTCAAGGTTGA
>BMAT01011569.1:179035-191272 GCA_019649035.1 Elysia marginata | reverse complement strand
AATAATAATAATAATGATAATAATAATAATAATTATAATAATAATAACAATAATAATATTAATAATAATTTCATTCACTTAATAATCTATCCCCTCAAGTTGTCTTACATCTAGATAGGATAAGTCTAGATTTGTCACTGGAATATCTTACACTATGAACTAAAAATCAACATTAAAACATTTGGGAGGTGAACTGTAGGCAACAATAAACCTGTACAGCAGTCTTACACTTCATTCTGGCTCTACGGAGAGACAGTGACCCTGGGTTGCAGAGATTTGAAACAATTTAATGTTTGAGTTTTCTAATAACAAGCCTAACTGCTGCATGGTTTGGGAGAACTTGCTGACGTCTAGGTTTGATATGAGAAATGCCCAACAACAAGAAATCGCACTCATCCAGCCCAGAGAATACAGCAGAAATACCCAGAGTTTTTGGTGTGCTAGCCTCTTATGATATGCTTGAACTGATTCTTTTAAGTTGCAGCAATCGGAATTGACGCAGACAACTCACTTGATTTTCCAAGCTCAGATCTGACTCTAGATATAATTTGTGTTGTTGCATGTTACAGTATTTTCACTCCAATGTAATGTACATATTCCCATTTCTGATGTTAGTTTTATCTTTCCGACAATAGTGATTTTTTTCTCGATTTGACGTCAGCTTGTTTTCTTTCATCATTCATTCCTTAGTCTTCGTGGTACTCAATGTTGACTTTTCGGAAGATAAACAGAAGGCCTAGACTATCAGTATCTCTTGCTTTGTTCTTTCAAGTCATCATCTTACCGTAGGCCTATCCTATCTTCTTTAGATTGTATTTGATTCGGTTCAGCTCCATGAAAAAAATCTCACCCTCTTTCTAAAACAAAGAACAGTCAGTGAGGTACAGATCTAGATCTAAATCTATAGGATTGGTAGGATAATTATTAGGTCTATATAAGACTAACAGACTCAAAGGAAACCAGATCGCCTACCAATCCCCACTGGACAAGTGAGAGAAAAAAAGAGGGCGGAGTCCGGAAGTAGAAAATCGAATCTTTCCCTCCCCTTTGACACAGCTTGAGAACGGCACTGACAAACTCTCTTCTCTCCTTTCACTTGCTGCCTTCCAGGCTTCTGGATTTGGTCGACCACCAGCGCACAGAGAAAAGAGAGATAGTGCCCGCCTTCCTTTCTCCTCGGTCTCTCCTGAGACCACTAGCCCCGCCCACTACGCTGAGCTGTCCTCTGGGGATTAGGCCCCGCCCACCTCGTTAGTCAGCTGTCTCGGTGCCAGACGTGAGGTGCTTTATTGTTGACAGTGGGGAGAGAAAGAGAGAGAGAGAGAGAGAGTTAGAGAGAGTGAGAGAGAGAGGGAGAGGGAAAGAGGGAGAGAGAGAGGAAGAGGGAAAGAGAGAGTGAGAGAGACAGGGACAGAGAGAGAGAGAGAGAGAAAGACAGAGAGAGAGAGAGAATCCATTCTTTCTAGTCTTTGATTGGAGACTGATGTCAAGGTACATATAAAATTTTCTAGAATTTTATACAAGTCTTTGCTTTGAAGATATCGTCAATAGAAGAAATATTTACTCTTTTGCATGCTTTTCGGCATGCGTAGAGCATCAAGTCATTAATGTAAACCAACTTAAGACCTCTGTTTTCCTCTCTGTGATAAAATTATTCTTTTTGGTCCTCTATGACGAAATGAATCCTCAAGAAAGAGATAAATAGAGAGAGAGAGAGAGAGAGAGAGAGAGAGAGAGAGAGTTAGAAAGAGGAAAAAAGATATGTTCCTCTCGATGTTTTCACCCTTCAATGTGATGACTCTTTTGTTCTGATTCTGACTTACTGCCTTTTCTGCTCCCTCTTTGGTTGATAATTTTAAGATAAATAACGCGAAGATTACTTTTGGTCCGCCTGTCTGCGTGGGTTACATGTACTGTGCTTGGTAGAGTTAAACTTGTATAAGTCTGAGAGTTATAGAGTTAGATCTAGCTTCTACAGCTCAATATTCCCAGCATGACTGAGGCTAGAGCGCGAGCCTGAAATTCTTCATCTAGATACAGACATGTAACACCACAGGTAATCTCGATTCTCGATATCGTCCTAGAAGTTATCGGCCTTTATCTCGATTCCTCCAGCCTGCCTGTCCTCCAAATCTCGACAGTTTGTGCAGCACTTCCATTATTTTGTTTCTTCGAGTTGAGAAGGGAGGAAAGACGGTCCTTGCGGTTGGGACATGGGTGGGGATGGGTTGCGGAGGGAGGAGAAATGATTGGAAGAAACAGGAGGCGGGGAGGGAAGGTTTTTGGCACCACCTCTCACACCCTCACACCCAAACGTCTGTCAGTAGCAGCAGCCGCGCTGTGAGTGGGCTAGAATTCGCGAGATCTAGAAATAATGTGAAAGCTACCACTAGGCCTACGCTGCCAAGATTTCGCGAGTGACGGCGGTTTAGCGTAGATTTAATGGGTGACGTTTTCCTAGCAAGCAGACGAGATTCCGAGAAGCTGCTGTCTGCTGCCAGAGGCGAGGAGAGCTGGACGTGTTGGCTTCTGCTAGATTTCGAGATCTAAAGTTTCTAGCCTTCTACAAGACCGCACAAGACTTGACGGTCTGTTGTTATCAGAGACTGAACCACGAGAATTAGTTCAGATTGAGTAGCGCGTTCGATGCAGATTGGAGTAGTCCGTACGCCAACAAATAGTTTGAGCAAAATCTATCCGTGGTCCGCCTCATCTACAAACAAGGACTCATATCTGGCTAGGCTGGATTCTAATTTTCTGGACCTCCTACGGAACGGCTTTTTGTCATTATTATTTTACGTGTGTGTACGTTAATTCTGAAAACATCATGGATATTTTTGGACATAGCCACTTTAGCATGTGCTAGAAATTCCTCTACAAACTTCTGGATCTGGATACTGATCAACTCACTTCCGCTTCTGTTCTTTTTTTGGTGGAGGTTTGAGAATAATGATTACTTTCTTCAATTTTTAAAATTTTGGTTCACATTGTAAACTTTTCATGTTTTTTTAAATTTTTTTTTCCTCTTGAACTTGTTGGGTTTGTTTCTTTTCTGTAGCTCTAACCAGAGTTTGTTATGGTGTGATATGGTATTATGATAATATAGGGGAAAGATAGGATTTTATTTGAGAGGAGATAAACAGATTAAAACCACGCTGCGAGTTGTTTGGATTAATTTTTAAACCCGAATTTGGTAGAACTAAATTCTTTGACACAAATTATCGGCTGTTGATATCTTTCATCAATCGTTTGTTTTACACTTACATCACTCGGCTAGTTAGCCGGGAAGGGTGTGTTCAAAAACAAACAACGTTTTTACTGATGACAATTTGTCAAGTTCATCAAAACAAATGAAATAAAAGAGTACGTAAAAGCTAGAAAAAAATGTAGAACTCGAAGATAGTAAATGTAATGAAATAATTATAAACATGACATAAATACCATTTTGTTCATAGCCAAACACGATAAGCATCATTTTTACTTTTTCTCTACTCTACTCTCTCTCTCTCTCTCTTCTTTTTCTTCTTCATCTTCCTCTGACATTCTGTTCATACAAAAATTTATACAAACGTTCTTAATACGCCTTGTATTAAGAAAAATTAATAAAAAACATAGAAATTGAATTAAAAAATAACAAACATTGCTACTGTATGTTTGTTGCTACTCAGAAAGCACACCAGACTACCAAACACCAGAGACACACGTTCATCATAGCCTAGGCATTTACTAGTTTTCATTAACATGAAAGATAAACCATGCCCACCCATATAAACAAACAAAATAGAGAAGTAAGGAAACGGAAGAAATAAAATAATAGTATAGCGATGAAGAAATACGAACACAACAAATGCAGTAAAACTCCTGTATTAGGACCTGGAACATCGCGGGTATGAACAGTTCTTACAAGAAGTAGGGGGTAGGGGGGGGGGGCTCTTAGTTCAAGGGTTAAATTACTATAGTATAATGTAAGTATAATGTCATCAAAGTTAAATTCACTTGAGGAAGGTGATTCTCATTCAAGGGATTTTGATTGAGGGATTCTATTGTAAATTAAACAAAAGATAAACATTAAAAAAAAAAAACAGTACAATTAAACAAAGATAAATAAACAGCGTAAAGCCTATGAATAAATAGATAACAAAATAAACAAACATTGATGCAATGTTATAAATTATCATTCTATTCAATTTATGACCGCAATTTTTTTAAAAATTCCAATCTTGAAAAGTTTTAGACTCTCCTAAAATTTGGAGAGAGAGAGAGAGAGAGAGAGAGAGAGAGGGGGGAGAGAGATTTTAAGATAAAGTGGAAGCCAGGCGGGCTTAACTGTTTTCACGCTAATTAAACACGCTTGGATTGTACTGGAGATTCACACGGTAGGGTCTGTCTGTCTGTCTCTCTGTCTGTGTGTCTGTATGTCTGTCTGTCTGTGGAATTAGAGTTTGAAACAACAGCCAGTAAGTAGACTGCACTGATTAGGTAGACAGATTTAATATAGTTTTGCTTTATCTTGCCTCAGTCTATTTATTCAGAATCTCCTACCGTATGACTTATTATTATAAACAGAGTGGCTGTCTTGCTTGCGTCCGAAGCGCTGAAATGAATTTGCATCATTTTGTATCTATCTAGCATATTGAGATGTATAGTTCAATTTTTAGACGAAAAAAAAAAAAAAAAAAAAAACCCACCTCAAATACATTCGGTTATGAACAAGACGTTAGTATTGATGGACGTGATTTTAGCGCCAATGTTAGACAGTCTAAGTGAAAAAGAAACACGAAAATTTTTTTAGGAAAATTTAAACAAAACAACAACAACAACAACAACAAAAAACAACAAAAACTCTCTTTAGACGTTAAGATTACTTTGAAACATCCGCCAACCACCAACTTTTTAGTGTACACGTAGCATCTGGATTTGTTGTTGTTTAGTTTTGCTGGAGTCTAAAGATTTACCTAACATGGAAACATGGGGATAATTAAACAGTCCAATTAGGGCCTTTTGCATGAGTCAGAAACATCGTACTGTCAATTGCTTTCCTTTTGAGCTACTTCTCTCATACAATGCATCGGTAACTTTTCGAGCCTGAGTTTTTTCTAGGGAGCTGTTTAAGCGAGTTCAATACGATATCCACTTACTTCAAACTGATAAGTCTTGTTTTGTGGAAGGACAAACTGGAAACTGTGATGTTTTGATAGCAATAATTATCTAGACCCACTCACCACCGTGTGCCGGGTAGAATTCATCATAGCTTCACAGGACAGCGAGGCCTCCTCGTTGATAATCTGAAGAGCAACAAAAATGAAAACGGCAGCAATACAAAATATCTAAAACAACTATAGAAAAAAATACAAGGAAAACACAGCAAGAGCAATGTAAACTACAACAACAACAACAACAACAACAACAACAACACAACATTAACAACAACAACAACAGAGGTAGCACATCATTTAATTCCTACTCTTAGATTCTTTGTTTTGATAAACTAACTGCGTATTGTCTAAAATGGTGGTTGCCACATACCTAATTTTTTAACTTCCGTGCACTTGCTAGGCTAGGTCTAGGCGTGTCTGAGACAGCTCCAGACAACAATAGACCCAAGCGGTTCTCAAACTGTTCACTAAACAACAAGAAAATAATCGGCTTAATTTTGCACGAAGAACAAAACCAAACAGAGGAAGACAAATTTGAGAGAAATGTTTCACCTGATGTTCGTTTTTAAAAGCTTTCAGTAATTTATAAACCATTCCGATGGTTTTCTCTTGTTTAATTTCATTTAATGAAATTAAACATTTTCTTTTTACAGAAATATCATGCTAGTATTATAAAAATTCTTAGAAATAAAAAAAAAATTCAATTTGAAACCGTCAAACCGACGAAATTATATAAAGCAAGAAATAAAACAGCAACGTTGGTGTATCCGCATACGGTACAGTATAAAGTTGACAACAACAAAAATCCGTAACAACACACGAATACTTATTAAAGTTAACTAAACCTAGTCTTGCCGTCATAAATACCTCAATTAAGTTTATCAATGGGGACAGCATTGTTCATCAAAGTAGTCCTTCTTTTTTACTTCTTTAATTAGCATTAAAAAAGTCAATTGCTTCAATCATTAGAGAGCAAGACTAAAAAACGCGTGTCCTTCGCACGCTTTTCTAAACCTTTGAATTATGATAAGGAATAACACTCGCTGACAAGACTGGTTCTTTTATTTAATTTTCTAATAAAAAAGGAAAATGAAGGAGATTTAGCACATGACTATGAACTTATGACGCTCTTTTTTGACCTATAACACAGTTACAGAATTTACAGATTTTATAAAATTTCTTGTTGATACTAAACCGCTGCTGATACAGTGGCGACATTGCTGGTTTTGTTTCAGTGTTCTATTACCGCTGTTAATCATATTTATCGCCGCATTATTATTTCTAATAGTTATTGGTATTATTCTTGTCACTATTGTTTCTATTTCTATTATTATTATTATTATTATTATTGTTATTATTATTATTATTATTATCATCATCATCATCATCATCATCATTATTATTATTATTATTATTATTCTTAATTATTGTTGTTATTATTCATATTTTTGTTATTATTATTATCATTATTATTATTATTATCAATTTTTGTTGTTGTTGTTTTTACTTCTTCTACTACTACTACTACTACTACTACTACTACTACTACTACTACTACTACTACTACTACTACTACTACTACTACTACTACTACTACTACTACTACTACTATTTTAATTATTCTCATTATCAAAGTTGTAATCATTATTAGTGTTAGCTTCGTAATTTAAAAATGAAGCATTAATTTTACTTAATATAAAATTAACAGTTTACATGGTTAAAATCACGGTGAAAGTGTGTGCCGTGTCCCCTGTCTATTTTGTTTGGTGAAAGATTAATTTAACAAGTGATCACGTCCTTTCACTGTTATCTTGTACCAAACTATTGCTTTAGCAATGCGATGGAAGGTTGTTGCGCCAGACCAACGAGTTTTATTTGTAACTTCTATCTCACTAACCAGCGAAAGACTAACGATTCTCCAGTAAAAAATCCAGACGCCGATACTGCGGTTTGTTTAACTTGGGATAAAAAAAAAAAAAACTTCCCTCATAATCCAAGCAACTGTACAGCGAAATGATCAGTTCTTTATTTCTGGTGCTCCAGGTTATAAATACAAGTTACAGATTGTAATGTCAACATTAGGAATAGATCAAAGTCATCGTGTTTTAGCGTTGGTTGTTTCAATTCTTTTTTTTTTTTTCTTGATATAATTATTCCTCCGAAAACTTAATGAACGCTCAAGTCACCAGTATTGATTTGTTTTCCCAACGTGTGATATTTCAGCTTGGACGTTTCACCAGAAGACAAGTACCTAGCTCCACTTGAAACCGTCATAAGCCTGTTTCCTGCAGTTGCCCATCTTTGGGGAAGCCTGACGTCAAGGTAACACACAGGTTAGAATTCCCTCGCCCGGTCCGCTAGCCACTATTCCTACCATCAGTCCTTTACCACACGCCCCACCAGGGGCCCTGGGAGGGCCCAAGCTGGGGCCGGCACCGCCCACTTTCGCACCGCTCATGTCCCCGGACACGCCCATGTCTCCACGCGGGCGGCTGGGCGGTATGGAAGCTTCGGGTCCAGGGGGAGGCGGCGGAGGAGGTCCGTTCTGCCCAGACCGCATGTCGGACTGTCCACCCATAGGCTCGGCTATGATGACCAATGCAGCGGCCGGCATGTTCGGACCTCCAGACAGACCAGACTTCGGCCTCGAGTACGGCCACAACCCCGCCCTGCACGGACACGGGCATCTTATGGTCAGCGGTGGGCCTGGCGAGCCGCCGAGTGGCCACCCAGATGTGTCCAGGCTTGACCACCACGACGCTCTTGTCATGAACAGACTGGACCGCGAGTCCGCCATGGCGCTCGACAGATTTGACCGTGTGGGCGTGGCCGGGGATATGTGTCACTTGATGGAGTCAGCACAGGCCCCGCCCCCACACGCTCACTTCGGACATCCTGGACTCCTAGGTCACCACCACCCGCACTCCCACCTCCAGGGAAACCTCAACTCTCTCTCTCCGGCGGCAATCCATGATAGACTCAGGGCATCTCCTCCACTTCCCGACCACCGGCATCACAATAGTAACAACAACAGCAACAACAAAAACAACAACAATTCCAATCCAAACAACAACAACAATAACACTAATACAACCAACAATAACAATAGCAGCGATATCCGCCACGACACCAGTGCTAATTTCGAAAGACTAGACTCTGGTCCTCCAGATACCCGTGTAGGCGGGGGAGGTAGCGCTCCAGCCCAGGACTTCAGTAACGGGAATATTCTGGGGGTTCGAGCAGACGCCAACATGAACGTTAAACAGTGTCCTCTGTCTGATCCGGCGAGATCTGCGCTAGGACCGCACGACCTCAGCTCGGACTGTTCTGACCTGAAAGGAGATCCCAATGGTTACTCCCCTTACACGCTGCTTCAAGATAGGAGTAATGTGGATCACCACAGGGTAAGATGCTAGCAACAAGTCATGTGGTGTTTTGTTTCTTTCCTTTTGTCTGTCTCTCGCACTCGTGGTAAGTTCTAATAGGACCTTCTCTGTATTGCACAAACACTCAACCCCTCTCTCTATCTCTATCTATCTTAATCTATTTTTCTTGCTTTCTCTAACACCAACATTAAACCACGAAGACACATCTACTACTCACCCCCCTCTTTTCCACACTACACAATCCCACTCAACCTCAAACCTATTATCTAGAAATTCTCCAACAGCTTTTATTGTGAAAGCAAAGTCCAGCCCCTGTAGTCCCAGGTAAGAGGCTGCCGCTGTCCAGATCTCCCAAACCTCCTCTAGCTCTCAGCGTCAGCAGTTTGTCTGTGCGTCCATCAGCAGCGGCAATCTCCCCAGGTCCCCAGTCTAAGCGCTCCACATCTCAGCCGCTATCACGGATCATTGCCAATTAGTTGAGCAGCAGGCAGCGCAGTTATCTGGCCAGTGGTCAGTGAGATAGCCTGACCGCTTGCCTGATCTAGCCTCTACCAGTCCGGCCGTGATCCTTGACTGATAGCCAGGTACCCGGATAGGGGATACAACTCGTCCGTGCATGCCTGCAGTGATCCGGTAAAACTCACACACTGCTGACACGGATGAGAGTAGGGGGATGGGAGTGAGAGAATGTATTCTCTACTTGACGGAGTGTAGAGGAGAAATATTAGTGGATAATCAAAGGAATATTAGTGGATAATCAGAGGAATATAATGGATAATCAGGAGAATATTAATGGATAATCAGAGGAATATAATGGATAATCATAAAAATATTAATGGATAATCAGAGGAATATAATGGATAATCAGAGGAATATCAATGGATAATCATAGAAATATTAATGGATAATCAGAGGAATATTAATGGATAATCATAGGGATATTTATGGATAATCAGAGGAATATTAATGGATAATCAGAGAGATTTCAGCGGCAGACAGCTTTAAAGCTAAATAATACCCAAAAGGGGACACAGAAGAATTATTCTACATGAATGATGGGTAGTGAAGGGGGAGAAGGAAAAAGAAGGAACTGTCATACCTGCCTGATACCGAGATAGGAGATATTACCCGGGCTTGCAGCGTTCTGACAACATCCGCTTCCATTGCTGACAGGAACAGACCTGGTTTGTTGCTGGGGTGTGTATGAGAGGGGCGGGGGTCTTCGGTATACTTGTATTATTATAAAAGAATATGCATCGGAATTCTAATGGATAACTAGAAATATTTTAGGGCCAGGTAACACTAAAGACAAAATATTAAACAGGCCAATTTTTTAAAACATAGGCAAATATCAAAAACAGATAGGAGAGAAAGAGAGAACGAGAGAGAGAGAGAGAGAGAGAGAGAGAGAGAGAGATAAAGAATGATCAATCAAATATTCCCAATATAATCTCTTTAACAAAACACAATTTGACTGAAGAAAAGAAAAGATTACTAAAAGACTTGATGATGTGACTTAATACTGAATACTTGAACACCCGACTTTTTAAATTTCTCCATTTCTTAGGAAGTCTGACAAAAATATTAAACAAAGAAAAAAAAACAACAGTTTTTCCAAGGAAACTTCACTAAAATATAACCATTTTTTGTTATCGATATCTCATATTGAGAGAAGAGAACTGTTAAATATTTCTTGAGGTGAAAAAGCGGGTCGAAATAATCCAACTGGTGTAAATAACTTCAATAAAACCATAAGTGGAGACATTCACTTCTCCCACGGAGCCATCGATAAAACTAAACAGCGTTCAATATAACCGCCTAGTCCTGTACAGTTTTGCTCCAATTTCCCTGCATGGGTTCCCAAACAGGGCAATACCAACCGAATTACCTTCTCGATGAACAGAAGTAAAAATTGACCAAAATGTAAAGAAAATCGGCATTTATTATTTTACAACTTTTTATATAAAAATTGAGTTAATATAAAAAGTTGTAGAAATGAAAAAATATAAAAAATGTTGTCATTTGTTTGTATATTGGCGGAGGTGATACTCGTTTAGATGCGTGAGTCTGTTCATGAGAACAATAATTCAACTTCGAACTAATTAATTCAACTTGGAACTATCATCTTGACAGACGCTACAGATGTTCACATCACAGCTATTGATGTGAACACAAAAGTGGAGAAAACACGTAACTGACTCACCACCGCTTACCCAATAAACTTATTGTTGTCTGTCAATTTTATGTTTTAACCATGCAAACTTCTAAAAATGTCAATAATTATTTATTTGTTATATAATTATGATTATTTTTTTGCGCATTATCCATTAGCTGAGATATCTTGTATTTGAAATAACGCGTCAAGTTTTCATTTCTTGGGTGTATAGAGCAAGCTTAGTTTTTCACTGAAGTATCATAGGATCCTTTTGATAAAAAGCTACTGAAGTGAAGTAAAGTTTGTCCCATACTCGATAAGAGCGGCAGAGGACATGGAACAGAGGCCTTATGTTTTCTTCACACAGAACGATCCTCTAGAGGTAGCTTGTCATTGCTGTCCTCGTCGCCGACACTTAAACCGATCGGATCGGCACTGGGGAGAAAATAAAATTTTACCCACACTTGTGATCAAACACGAGAGCTCTCGGATAGAGATGGACCCTCCTACCCACTGCGCCACCGCTCCACCCTAAAAGATACTAGGGTACACCGACATCTTAACCAAAAATTGTTCTATAATTTCTCATGTTTCAGTCTGGCCATAATTAATGCCCTGACTTCTTACTCAAGTTGCCCCTGGGTCAAATTGGCTGACGGTCGAGTACTTTCTGGGATCGAGCCTTGAGTTGCTAGATCGGCGTAGAGTTTTTGGGAAGGTCTGTTAACACGTCAACCTCACCTTACCGGCCGTTAAATGAGTACCTGGCAATGGCAGTGAAACATGTTGTGATCGTCAGTTTGTTAGATTCATGCGCTGTTTTAACCGCTGTTCCTATGTGAGTTCAGAACGTATACAAGTTGGCAGACTCACAATCTATCGGGTACCCATTTCTGACACCTGCATCAGGTAGATTGATTAAACCTTCAACAGACCAAAAGTTGGAAAGGCGGAAAGATAGTTCTGAGAAGCATACACTAATTCATGAGTAAGCTTTTTACGTGCATGTTTTTTTGTTTTTTTCTAAAATTTGGGTTCTTAGTAAAAAAAGTTACAACCCTTGGAATAACACGTAGCAATTTTAGTAACTACTTGTAGACAAAATTGACAGTTAATGGAAAACAAGACTTAGTCATGTAACTTCAATAAAATCACACAAAGAGGTCGGTCTGTATCATTCATAAACCCTTCTTTTTTCTCAATTTTAAATCCCAATGTTGACTATTTTCTCTCTGCTAGCGACATCTTCCACCGCTCACTGCCGCGGATCTCGATACGCCAGGCTTCTGCGCCGGATGTGGCGGAAGGATATTAGACCGGTACTACTTGTTCGCTGTGGAGAAACAGTGGCACACTCACTGCTTGACATGCACAGACTGCCACTTCCGCCTGGACTCAGAGATCACGTGTTTTGCTAAAGACGGCAATATTTACTGCAAGACGGACTACTACAGGTAGGAACAACTTCAATAATTTGTCATGCATTACCTGATCGCCGTTTGTTGGTTGGATTTCGTTTGAGGAATTTTGTTTTTAGAAA
>BMAT01011569.1:109531-124431 GCA_019649035.1 Elysia marginata | reverse complement strand
TGTCAAATTTTGTGCAAATCTGCGTCATAAACTTCTTTTTGGACGTCAAATACTAAACATAGTTAATACTAGTGTCGGTAAAGACATTTTGCGGGTCTTTGACTGTCATTCTAAAATGCCTATGTATTAGTTTTGTTATTACTGCCAAATCATTGCAGACATCAACTTGTGTCACAAGCACCAGCGCTAAAAATGTCTCATGAAATGGAAAAACGTCTAGTTAAAACTAACAGCAGTTTCGTGCTTAGTAAAGCTAAGACTTCTGTGGGCTGAATCTTGAAATGAGAATCTCTTAACCACAGTCAAGTTAATTCGTGAAATTTTGCATCATCAAAAACTAATTTTTATAACTTTCTTCTCTTATCTTACTTGAGCAGGCAAATTTAGATAATGGTGAACTTTTCTGAATGGGAAAAGCCTTTTCAGCTCCTTGAGGTTTTCTTCGACAATTAATTAAACTGGTACGCTTAGATTTATGCACATTTTACTGCCTCAGAGAAAATATTTCAGTGCAAAACATAACCCATTTGAAGACGGATACTCTTTTCTTGAAATATAGATACAATTTTCTCTAAAAATTTAATTGAAAACAAATTCATTTATAGAATGATGCAATTGCCCAAGATATATAAAAAAAACTCAACAGCGAATAATAAAGTGCTTAATACCCCTACAAGTAACTTTCCTCTAGGCGGGGCGGCGGAATGACAGAAACCGCTGAGCGCAGACTTGATCTAGATAGAGGAAAAACTAACAAGCCAACCAGGCGTTCTATTGGAGTCTCACCTTACATGCCCGACGGCAGTAGGGATGGACTAGATCTAGCAGCGCTGGTTTCTGTTTGACTGGGCCACTGTAGAAGTTACGGGGCTCTAAAGATGTTTGTATTAGCTGCTTGTTGCATCATAGGGGGTCTGAGGAGAAACACGACAAACGATTGTTCTGGAGCTGATTTCACATGGCCCGGTCTTGCTTGTGGCGGGAGAGCTAAAGTAATTCTACCATTTAAGTATAGGTCTGAGGCGGGCAACTTGTGAAGTCTTAATGTGAGCTGTCAGCTAAAATAAACAAAACAGGACAAAAAACAAGTCTATCACGATTAATAGAAATTTTTTTTCTCACAGCGCGTTGCCTGTAGGTTTGACGCCGTGGTACTAGACTCACATGGTGAAAGCTCCTCTAAGAATGATGTAGACCGATCAGAAAAGGTTTTCGAGTTCTTCATCCTTGGTTTTGAACTCAGAGGACATAGGAGACGTAAACTGGTAAATCGAATAGACACTGTAAACAAAAAACCAAATCACAAATCCTAAATAGTGAATCTTACATTAGGTTTTTTTTAACCATCACGGTATGAAGGAGAAATCAGCATCTAACTTCCGACGTTGTCGTTAGGAAGTGAATACCAAAGAAAGTCTCGATTTGGGCTTGCCAGGCCTGGAGCGATCATTATTTCTGTCGTCACTCAGTCTGTTTCACTTAGAGATCTATAATAAGATTTTCTTGCATTTATCTCTTCTTTCACTTTCGTCGTGGTAAAACAGTTATTCGACGGCTAGATTTTAGAGTAGGTACAGGGCAGGATACGGGCAATCATTGGATTCGAACTCCCAAACATTCAACATGACAGCCGACTGCGCAATGTCTTTCGCCAACATTTAAACAGAACTACTTTACCATGTCAACAGTTAAGTAACGCTTTTTAAAATTACACTGCGTCAAGGAAAATTTCATTACTAAGATTTTAAGAATAAAGGCATTTATGAAAATATAATCATTTTCTTTGTAGAGGACTCATGTAATTGTTCTGATAACGAGTTTAATTTCACGAGGTACAAATAAAACCCGCACCCTTTGACGCTCGGTAATTCATATTCTCCTTTAAAAAATATCGGTCGACATTCCTGGGTTATCTATTACCGTATTACACTGGTGCAAAGCAATATAAATTAATGCGTTATAACATCTTCGAAATAAAAAAAAAATGTCTAAAAAATAATCGCATCGCAGCTTTATGTCAAATCCTTGCACAGCCAAAATCTTGTTTCTCCCTGCGGGAAACCCCGATGAGCACGACGGCGCTCCAGGAGAAAGATGCGTCATAAATCTGGGAGTCCTACGATCCTCTTTGGTTGCGGCCTGGGTCGACACCAGGCCCTAGGGACACCTGGTCTTATCTCCCCTTGTCTGACTTGCGCCAGGCAGAGAACAAAATCTCGAACATAACAATAATTCCTTAAGATTCTTCCTCAGTTCTGGTTCGTTCTATACAATGTATTTATCGTGCATGCGTCCAATATGGTGGACGTTTGTATGCCGGCAACGATCCTTTCCCTTTTTAGTGTTCATGTTTTGGTGAATGAAACAAATTCTGATGTTCAGGAGATGTTCGTTATTAAAACTATTTCACTCGATAATAATGTTATACATTTTTTCACCCTCATCCCCTCAACATCGTCATCATCATCATCATCATCATCATCATCATCATCATCATCATCATCATCATCATCATCATCATCATCATCATCGTCTTTCTCATCAGCATCATCATCATCATCATTGTCGTCGTCATCAACACCCTCAGCAGCAGCAGTAACAACAACTTCAATAGTATCATTATGCTTATTAAAATCATCATCAATATCGTTAATCAGTATCATCATTTTTGTTATGTTTTGTTTTTCTTCATCTCCTCTCTTTCTCTGTCAAAAAATCCCCAGTTTCTATAATTCTCTATTTTTTTTTATTAACTTTGTGTATTTGCGTGCATTTCTCATTCTTACGCTAATCTAAAATGTGTATAATCTAAATTAATAAAACGCCCCCATATTCTTTTATAGCAAAAATGCTGTCCTCTCTTACCTGTTTCTCAATATACAGTCATGTACCTCGCATGAGTCGAAAGCCAGCTTAATCAAGAAGGTGCCGACCTTGCACCCTATCAACTAAAAAGGAACGACGACGAAGAGGGGAGAAGACTCTAGAGGCATCTTCCCAACAAGAATATGAAGCAGAGATAAAGCTAGAATTACTCCGAGATAAACTCAGTGGGAATGTCGCACTAACACTCCCTGGTTCCCGCCCTAGGTGATTTGTGCTTGGAGAAACCGGCGATGCTGAGATGATGCCGGGCTGTAGTGTCTACGTCTAGGAGGGACAGAGAGAGAGAGAGAGAGAGAGAGAGAGAGAGAGAGAGATAGACAGAAAGAGAGAGGGGGGGTATAAAAAGAGGATATGTAGAGAAGTGTGAGGAGGACAAAAAGAGTTGGAAAGAGAACATGGAGTTAGAGAGACCGATGGAAAAACAACGGGAAAAAGAGAAAGTTGGAGGTAAGGGGAAAGAGAAAGAGAGACAGACAGAAATTTGAAAAGTGAAAACACTATTTCAAAAAGGGTTTGTATCTATTATTTTTTTCCGTGTACCCTACCATTTCTTTACTGCAAGTTCTCAATTTGTATACTCTCTCAAGTGTATAAGCACTTGGTATTTCATTCACTTATCATAATCTGTAATGAACAGCGTTCTTGATGAACTACCCTAACTTGCCGACGCAAGACCTTTTCTTGACGTTTTTTTGTTAACATTGGCAATGTGCTTCCCATCTCTTGCCATCTGGACCTTGTGTTTTGTCAAGATACAGGCTGGTCTTTGTCAGGACTGGGTATCATGTTAATATGGCGAACATAGCCGGGTTGCACCCAGTACAACAAATGATCACAGTGTGAATGAAGTGGTTACAACTTGGATTGTTTTAACTGACATTCGCTTTTGCTGAAATTGACAATATGACCATGTGTGCTCCTACGGTAGAGTGCTAGAGTAGATGAAACAGTGGTCGGGCGTTCGATTCCCTGATTGGGGCTCGCTAGTGGTTGTGTGTGGGTGTGATACTTTCTAACCATTCCAGGCTACCCTGGACTTAAACAAGGGAAGCCTTTTGATGTCTGTATGTATACATACTTTGATTTTCATCAGCCTGACTACGATGCCCTCACCAACTCAGTTAGCAGAACGCTTGAATAGCTTAACCAAGGTCTTACGTTCGATTCCCAGCTGGGTCTGTTTGTCGTGCGTGTGAGTTCTCATCTAGTCAGCCTTACTCTTCCCATACCGTGCGCCGTTTGCTCTTTGTGATCGGAGAGACTTACACAGCACTTGGACTTTATCTCTAAACCTACAATGAATCACGATGCATTTACCTTCATTGTATATCAGTTATGGTACTGAAAAAACGGCAGTATGAAGAATAGAAAGAAAAAAAATACTGATTGAGGGTTGATTGTGTACCGCCATGATCATCTTTGTTTCTGAAGTGCTGCGATTTGCTAGACACACTCCGCTGCCACATTGCTATATAGAAATCATTGGACGCAGTAACCCCTAGTTATTCACCTCTCTCTGCACACGCCTTCTTTATTCTATTTCTGATACTGATATGATGAAGTTTTAAACTCTTCTATTGTCTTTTCGAACCGAACAGTGTCAGATATGGCTGTTTTTATGGTGCATGGCTTCGTTACGTCAACAACTGCAATGTAAGAACTTTTATGTTTTGGTGATAGAAGAATAGAACTAATTAAGCACTGCAATCGTAGATAAATGATAAACATTTACAGCAGGCTAATCAAAACACTTACAGCGTAATAATTGTTATATAATACAATAGGCCTAACATTATAAAATTGAAATTAAACACAAAAACATTTGTTACCGGCGTGTCGAAATAAAAGACCTTTTACGATCATTTCCGGACTTCTTAATGTCAAGGCTATTCCGAGATTTAAGGTTATCTGTTGTAATTTTACTGGCGAGCAAGTCCAAAACAGATTTGTTCTCTCAAGAAAAACAATAGTGTGTCTTTTGTTAACTAAATGAACCAGATTTTTCTCCTCACAAACTCAGGGAAAAGAATGGTGTCGGCTCTCATTGTTTAGCAATCTGTGGCGTATTTCCGTCTGAAGGAGTCGTTTTATTGGCTCGGAAGTAATAAACTGGGATACAAAAAAGGCGTCGAGATAAACAGAAAAGAGGTATGAAAGAGAGAGAGACACACAGAGACAGAGAGAGAGAAGTTAGGGATGAGAGTAGTGTATGGAGGGGACGCTCATAGAGAGAGAGACACAATGCAGCGGCAGAGGGAGAGGGAGAGTTAGATAAAGGATATAAAGATACAGATAGAGAGAGGTAAAGTTCAGAGACACGCGGCGCTGGAAGCCGATAAGATGAACTAGAAAAGAGCACATAACGGCCGGACACAGAAACTTTATCAAGCCGCAGGTCCCCGCATGTTTTGGCACCATAGTTATGGTTCTTGTCGGGGAGAACCAGATGGCCGCGAGGTGGCGCCACTAAAACTGTCAGAGATCTCGGCCACGTCTCGCGGTAGTTAGCGGGAACTCCCGAACACCGACCTGGCTATGTCAAGGAAATCTATGGGCTATGGACAAGTAGGTCCTGATGGATTGGCGTCTGGTTTCAAACTTTGCAGATAACGAAAATGTCCTCTCTCTTAGACCTTGTACAGCTCCGAGGAAGGTCTATACAACTTGGATAGACTTGCAGGTTTTCTATATAGAGCTCTATGTGTCTGTTTTATGTGATATGTCTATACATTTTCTATGTATACTCTATTTTTTTTTGTTAAAACTTCAGCGCAAGTTTTCGTTGCAAAATTTGATTTCTTGCTAAACGCGATTTGTCTATGCGTCTCTTCTTCAGCCTCTGTCTTTTTTATATTCCTTCTCATTCCATCCTGTCTGCGTACCTTTACCCAAGAGAATAAAGAGCGTCGAGAACACATATAACCTAGGCCTATGTAGTTTCTATCATTACCTCTACCTCAGGTTTGCAAATTCTTATCAGACTCGAGCTGGGGCCTTAACAAAAAACAATGATACAGAGCTTTTTATATGTGGACATTTTATATGCAATGACGCAGAAGTTTCTCTGAAAATCCTGAGACTTATTGGCACAGTTAAGACTAGATTCAGACTTTATGAGCAATAAAAAAAATTCATCCTCCGAAGTTTTGATTCGACTGTGATGCACTGGGAAACGCCGGCGTTAAGAGCACCCTATGTCCCTACGGCAGGTAAACCCTACAGCTGCAGCTAACGTCGTCTGGCCGAAGCGACCACCATCAGCCAAGCCCAGGAATTGAACACGGAACGCCCGTGTTGTCAAGCCTTTATTCCGCTGATAACACTACCCTATTCCATGATAGATCTACCTCTCTCTCTCTTTCTCTCTCCCACTCTCTCTTTCTCTCTCTCTTTCTCTCTCTCACACTCTTTTTTGCTCTCTCTTTCTCGCTCTCTCTTTCTCTCTCACTCTCTCTTTCTTTCTCTATCTAACTCTTTCTTTCTCTCTCTCTCTCACTCTCTTTCTTTCTCTATCTAACTCTTTTTTTCTCTTTTTCTCTCTATATTTCTTTCTCTCTCCCACTCTCTCTTTCTCTCCCCTTCTCTCTCTCCTTCTATCTTTCTGTCTTTTTTTCTCTCTCTATTTCATTACATCCGAAAGTGCAATAATTGGCAATGTACCCGCTGACGTACCAGCAAACATTAACCTTTTTCCTGGGCCCATGAAGATTACAGCCTTGTAAGTTGATAAATTTTGCCGGTCAACTGTTCACAAAGTCATTTTGCAACTGTATTAAGATAAAACCTACCTTTACCATAGACTAATGATATACACTTGAACTCACTTAACTGTCATGCAGTGGTTTGTTTAGGTTTTGGATTGTTCACATTTCACCACGACCATCACGTTCACGCCACGGGACACTTTGCTCTATATAACTCATTCAATAAGAACACCAGACCTACATTTTGCTTGACCTCAATGTTTCTCATTATTTTTTATTGTCCTCAATCTGAAATACTTAATTTCTCCTGCTAAAAGTTCATGTCAATGACAAATAATTTACTATAAAAGTAACCCGCTGTCTTCACTTGCATGTTCCTAGATAGTTGGCGTTCAGAGAAAGTTGAATGGGTACGCTTTTTTATTGACACAGAGTGAAATTATCTTTTATTTATGAAGAACGTTTCTTTACTGCTACCATCGCATGGTGCTAGGGGGGTAAGGTTTTTTAAAAATACACATAAAAAATACCAAAAAAAGCAAATAATTAATGATGGCTTATTTCTCATGATGCATAACTTTTACGTACGAGCCCAGACCTTCCCCAGACCGGCTATCCATTGTTGCTGTCCCACGGAACGTGCGCTTATGAAAGTGTGTTTAGGGACAGAAGTTACTTTCAGAGTCTCCAGCCTCTAGCGTGTTCGGAGATTTCCGTATGGAATACACGCCAAGTCAAAAAACCGGCACGAGGAGATACATGTACTTTGATAGCAGCCTAGAACAATGTAGGCTAAATCTTAGAGGAAGAAGTCGAGACAATACCTCATAGCGTTCTAGACAAGCTACTTTAACAGTGGACCGTGTCTCTACAGGTCGATCCTATTTCTCAGCACTTCACGCCTTGACATCGCCCACTCGGAGAACGTACTATATTATACCAAACTCCTCTTGAATTGCTTGATTTTTTACATGGATATACCACATTCTTATTTCTCGGTTAAAAAGTTTCAGTTTTTGTGCAAGTCGGAAATTCTGTACCACATGTCCATGTATGGAACAGTGGGCTAATTGCATCATTTCCTGGTTAGACTTGCTTTATTCATCCATTCATTCATCCATCCATTTATTCATTCATTCATTCATTCATTCTTTAACTCACTCCGTTTGGTTGATAACAAAAACATATTTAACTGAAACGTAACAACAGCGATGACAAACGCCACAAACTAATACAGGGTTGGAAAAAATACTTAAAAAGCAGACAAACAAACTTAAGAACTGTATAATCTTAAATCTTTTATTAACTTTCTTTCTTTTCCTTATTTCAAATCGAAACTATTGTTATTTCAGTTCGTTATTATTATGATTGCTTTGATTGTTTTTATTACTATTATTATTATTATTATTATTATTATCATTATTATTATTGTTGTTGTTGCTGTTTTTGTTGTTATTGTTGCTATTGTTGTCGGATAAAAAAATCAAATGTAAATAATAATTTTAAGGCCTTGCTTTCTTTTCTCGATGCATTTTATATGCCTGTAAACTTTTAGCCGTAAAGAGGAATGTGGGAAAGGTGAGGAAGTGAGTGAGAGAGAAAGGGCTATAGAGAAACCTGCTGCTGTCGTAAAAGTGCGTTGTTCGTCGTACTGATATGATGATATGTAATTAACTTCTTATGTTTAATGTGTTTTTGTTCTTGGGTGTGAAGTATAATTGTCAAACTATAAGTCATGATTGTACTAATAATGGCTCAAAAAAGCTTATCTTATAGTTTTAAATACTATTAGAATTGCAACTTCATGTATTACCATCAATGCTATTGTGAAGCGATATGTCTAACCTGAATTTTTCCTGCCTTTTTCTCTTCGTTTTTTTTTCTATTTTATGTTGGTAGAACAAACCTCATAAGTGTTTCACAGGAACTTGCCCTATTCTTGGTCGCTCTTGACCTCCGAACTCTGTCCTCCAGGCTCTTAGACATCGGGGCTATCAAATACGCCCACCAAGTTCCGCTCCCGTCGCCAACAGTTGATGACACATTTAATAATAGTGTATTGTACCGTGAAATCAACTCTAGAAAACAATTGGTATGAATGTATCCAACAGCAAACTATTGAAATCAGTCAGTTGTCGCTGGTAAAATCTATCGAGAAATAAATTCTTTAACTGAATCTAATGATAGTCCATATATTGTGGCTGGGAAAATAGTTATAATAATATAAATTTTAATTTTATTATTCATGTTACCACAGCATTAGTTGTGCGTGTAATTTCCCGTTTTGTTGTGATCTTTGCAATACATGATTTGTACACTAAAAAAGTTTCAAGTTGCAAGACCTAAACTTACCAAATTAATAAAAAGTACAGCATTTTGATAATCTCGTATAATTGTTGCTAAGGGCATATCTTGAAACCTAGGTACTCTGTAACAAGACCAAAGATCTTATTAATGCACTTACTTGAATTTTCAAGACGCTTTTTTGTTCTCCTCGGGCAAAAATTAAAACCTTGAGATAAAATATTCGTGCAAGAAGAGTCAGTGCAGGAATAAGCAGTAGTCTACTCTCCACGCCAAAGCATTTTCCTGCTGACAAAGAATGTTAATCTCTAAACCAAACTCTTACAATGTTATGTATACACATGTTTTTGTGACGTATCGCGCGTATCTCCGCTCTTCACATCCAATCATCAGAGATAACACAATCTACAAAGACCGACGTTAAGAATAACATCAACAAGGCAGGTTAGATCAACTTTTCTTTAGCCAGTTGAGTGCGAAAAGAAAACTATTTGTTTCCATACAAAATCTGTTTTCCTAATGCATGAAAATGATCTGCGTACGATTCGCGAGGCTTATTTTATCAACAATTTCATTGAGTTTGTGTTGTGTTCTTAAGAAGCAATTTTTCAAAAATTATTTAAGACAGTAAAATAAAAAAAACCACCACTATTCCACGCTGGGTGCCAACGTGAGGAAACCTTGAAGAACTCTTGCAATGAAAAAAAATTCACAAAACAACATACCCCCAAAAAATCAGTTTTTGAAAGATATGCTAGTGCTCTGGTAAAAAAAAATGTGTGTCTCTCTCTTAAATCAAAAAAAGACAAAGCAACACTGACTAATCAACGTTACAGGAAAATTTAGCGGTATAGTCGTGTGGGAAATATCACTAAATTAAAATCTTTCAATAAGATTTCTACGGCTTTAGTCAAAGCGAATACCGTAACGTCACCAGAAATTCAAAAAATACTTTTTCAATCTATGTGGGTGAATTTTCAAAAACTAGTGGTCGTATCATGTATGTTAATGTGCAATTCTCTAAAACATAAATTTAATGATACACACTTGCTCTGAATTTTAAAATTAAATAACGATTTCTTTGTTTTTGTATTTAAATCAAGCTCTCATTGGACCAATCTATTTTTTTTGTTTATTTTGCTTTAATTGTTTTTTTTTTCCATTTATTGCTACAACAGAAATCTGTTTTTAAACATGATTGTTTTCCCTTGCCTTTTTCACACCCATTCCGCCTCACGAGAGTTACTCCCCTTGATATCTCACCGCATCAAAACCAATCTCGAGGGTTATCGTTCTTGACTGCCGCTCTTCAACAAACCGGAACGGGCGGCGCGCGACCGGAAGCAGTAAGGAGGCAGGGCGGGTTACAACGGCCGAGCACGCATGCGTGACCCCACATGGCCCGCGGAGAATGGGCATAGCGATAGTGCCCGCCATGCTTATCTCCCTTGTGAGAACGGTTGTGGGATTTGAGATTTGACAGTTTGCGAAGACGAAGGAAAAATGTCCGTTCATCTTCTATTTTTTTGGTATTTCTCTCTCTTATCTTTTCTGTACCGTCTGTCTCTCTATTTAATCTCTCTCTACATCTGCCTCTCACTTTGTCTTTATCTCGCTGTCTCTCTCTCTCTCTCTTCTCTTACTTTGTTTCTATCTCTCTGTCCCTCCATATATTTTCTCTCTCTGTTTTTATCTCTATGTTTCTTTCTCTATCTGTGTCTTTGTTTTTTTTCTCTCTCTGTCTGTGTCTCTATGTCTCTTTCTCTTTACTCATCTCTTTGCCTCTGCCTATCTCCCATACCTTTACCTCACTTCTTCTTCATACACCACTCTCTTTCTCTTTATCTCTCTAGCTCTCTCTCTCTCTATCTCTCGCTCCTTCTGTTGATCGGTCTCTGTCTGTCTATCTGCCTCTCTCTCTGTCTCTCGTCATAAAACCCACCGATTTCCTTCATCTTTCTCCTCAAACCCTCACTACTCCCATCTCTTTTTCACGCTATCCTTATCTGTCTCTCCCAATATCTCTGTGAAGCCTCTAAAAGTATCTGGCCGTGACGTTTTATATCTATACCGGTCCCTTGAGCGCCATACGTGCCGCATGGAGTGTCGACAAAACTTTGATACCCGACAACACCCCAGCTTTGAGGTTGAGTTTTCTCTGGAAACAAAAATAATTCGTTTTCCACGTAGTGCCAGTTACGCTTGCAAAGCTGATGCTGTGTTTTACTAGGTGGTTAGTTTTTAGGCTTTTCTTAACAATAAATAACATCATTTTATTTACATCACTAGAGGAAGTTACTGTGCGTGGCATTTCAAATGCAAGCAATTTTATTAACATTGCTGCATATTTGTTCGATGTATTTTCAAATATTTTAATGGATTAGGCACTAGATCTATATAAAAACGCTTTTTATTTTCTTTAATGTACGCTAGTGTTACCCTCGGCCTGACTAGTTTCACATAACGTATAGGGTATTACAAGTAATACCTTATGATATGACATTGTATCGTAGTTTTCTCTCATTCAGACCGTCCGTGTCGATATGCATAACTGTCGCCAATATCTTAATTGTACTAATTTTCACTCACGTTTTTTTATCTTTCCGTTTAAAAAATTAATAAAAGTATATTGAGAAGCACTGAAAAAATACAAGAGAGAGAGGGAGAGAAAGGAAGAGAGAGAGAGCGTGTGTGTGTATGAAAGAGAGGGAGAGTCAGAGAGAAAGCAAAACAAAGAGTGAGTGAATAAGTAACTGGTTAAATAGAACAAGAAAAAAGGAGAGAAGAGAGAAACAGAGATGGAAAGAAAGAGATAAAATGACCGGTTAACATAAAGAAAAAAGAAAAAAGTACAGAATAGAAAAAAAATAGAAAAAGTAGTAAGCTCAAGATGGAGATTGTTCTAGAGGAGAAAGAAATATGAGGGAGTGTTACAGTGCTCAAGTCAACAAACAAAAAGAACTAGAATCCGTGTCACTCAGTCCTACTGCATGCTACAACTGACAACTGACTCTACTACCACCAGCTCGAGACACAATGACAACTTCCGGTATGACACACAGACCTACTGGTCTCTTTAGGAAGAATTTCATTACAAAACGCCGTATATCCTTTTCTCACACACTTGAGCTTTCACAGATATTGTGTTTAACATTCAGCTCTCCGTGTCCCTTTCCTACAGATGGGTCTATTGTACATAAAACACCCGATACCGCAGTAACGTTCAGAAAAACAAAGGCAAAAAGAAAAGTTTTTTTGCCCTTTTCCTGAGTTTTTAAAACAAAACGACTTGTAGCGCAGTTTGTCAGGAAAGCCGTCACGTGACACACCGAGGATCAGCTCTGTAGTGCAAGTGGTTTTGTATTGTTGTATCTTGACTTCCTTCCCTAGTTCTAGTGACTTCTCATGTAACATTGTGAGAACCACTCCAACAAACCCCACCGTCACCAGCAAACTCTCTATCACTGGATTAATACTGAAACAATGGCCGCTTCCTGGATAGCCATCAATCTAAGTGGTCCCCACTTGATCCAACTTGAGGACACCTGATGCCTATGTGCAAGATGCCTAAGTAAGTCGAACTTATCATGGATAGATCTAGCGTTGCTCAAACCAACAGAAAGATGCCGAGAAGTAAGAAAAAAATAGGTGTACAAACAGAATCTAGATCGAGGTCCAATTGTGTTTAATTTGTAGTTATTGTTCCACATTTATTAAGCTGTTTCAATGTTTAGGAAAATCAAATTTTTATTATCGATTGCGTGTTAGGCGCTTAGCATCATGCACATCAATCTTCATAGCATTTGTGAGGAAACTGTGTGTACATGTTGTTGAGGTTTTTGATGTTGTTGTTGTTGTTGCTGTAATTTGCTACGTTATCAAAGCTTCAGTTGGCGCAGCTGTGTAGAGAACTCGTGTTTTTGAGTAGATTTTTTTTAATCTTCAATTTATGACAGCTGTCAATGGACTTGCATAAAAATGTAAATTTGCAATAAATTATGGCAATATTAAAATATTCATCTTGCATATTAGCGGGATAACTATTCACCAATCTGCACTTTAATGTGCACAAACATTCCTAAATTATGTACTAAAAACGTAATGACTATCTTGTTTATAATTTATCAAGTTAAACTTTCGACTATCTTTCTTCTTTCCTTAGCACCAACTGTACAAAACTCTCGTCCTGTAAAATACAAACAAAAAATAGAGAGCTGAAAAGTATTTTTAATAATATCAGAACTTAAGTGGAAATATAAGATGCAACTGAAGGTAACAATGCGTATCCCCTTATCTCTCTCTCTCTCTCTCTCTCTGTCTCTCTCTCTGTCTCAATGAGGTCCTCTAAAGATCAACAATTCACCATTCAGCCACTACTGACTCTAAGTCTTGCCTGTATACCCACGAACGTTTATCAAGAGTGCAAACTTGAAAGGGAACGCAAAAGACGACAGTTCAGCTGTAAAGAAACAGAGCGCACTAAAGATAAGAGGAAAGTGCTATGACACAACAAAGAGTGAAAAAAGACCGAAATACCAAAAATACAGATGTGTATAAATAAAAAAAAACCTTTGAGACGGTTTAAAGAGATAGAAACGATAGCTAAAATGGAAAGTTACAGAAAGAGAAAGTAGACAGAGGGAAAGAAAAAAAAATATATACGAACTACATTTTATTTAAGCAAGTTATTGTTTCTACTTTATTTCCATATCGCCTTAAAGTAAAACAGGACCAAAACAGAGTACTCTATTCTGAGTGCTCACGAACTGTTGCCGCTCAGTACTCACCTTGGCTTGTTTGCATGTGCATCGCCGCGGAGCTGCCTAACGCTAGTAGTTTATGTGATGGCATTAGCGACACCCCTAGACACCGAGCATCTCCACCTTTCCCCATCTCGCTGACCCCTGGAATTCCAGTCGAACAAACACGCCACACAAACAACACACACACCCTAAACTTTTGATTCGCTCACTCTTTTTTCTACATTCCTTCCTTCCTTTTTCCTCGGGTTTTCTTAATCCTGTCACTCAATCTTCTTCCTCTTCTTATGGCCTTTGTATATTATGGCATATATTACTTGCGTTTTTAACTCTTTTCTATCTATCGTTCCCACCCCCACCCACCCCCGCTATTTTAATTTCGGTATCTCAATTATTTTTTCATTTTCTCACTCCATCTCATCCCCTCTCTATTCAACTGTTTCCTTCACTCTCTCTTAATCTTCACAGCTTTTTGAAAACTTTGGTTTTGGCTCGGAATTGCAGAGTTGACCAACATGAGAGATAGAGAGAGACAGAGACAGACTAACACACACACAGATACAAAGAGAAAGACGGAGATCTACAGAGTGAGAGATGATACTGTAGAAAGACACAAATAAAACAGAATCAGAAGTTGCAGAAGAACGCGAAGTTTAGAAACCCCCAATTGGTCAGTGGGCGGGCTGGACTGCCTGGTGTGTGTCTAGTGCCAGGCAATGAACGCAAGTGTTTATGATGGTGAGAATCCACCGAGACTCCAACCATTGACAGATTCAGTACTCACACGAGATCAGAGTTTTGCCTTGCTGCTGCCTGCATAGCTAGCTTAGATTTTTTCTATAGTTTTTATTCTTTTTCAAGGGTTTAACAGAAAAAAAATAATACAAAGGACAATACAAAAAAAATCGGACAAATAGAGGATAGTAGCCATACCAGTAAAAATGATTTAACATGGCATAAAAACATATTATTGTACTTAAAAACAGTAGAAACACTACCTGTGTTAACAATATCATTTTACTTTAGAAACATGCAAATTGTGTTCAAGCAAATGAATAAAATTATTTGGGGAACTTTTCCTACATTGCCATAAACATAAACAGATCCTGATATATCATTGATACCAATCATGGTAAATTATTTCTCAGATCGGGCTAACATCACATGTCGTTCAATAAAGCTATCTAAATTAGGAGAATTTTTTTTAGAGAGACCACGGTGCATAAAGCTGACTATATATGGAGCA
>BMAT01011569.1:90977-105243 GCA_019649035.1 Elysia marginata | reverse complement strand
GGGGGGGGGGGGAGAGAAAGAGGAGGAAAAAAATTTACATTGCCATCGACGTGCGATGTAACGCCCTATCGCACACTATTTTGTTATGTAGGAATGGACTAGTTAACATTTTTTAGAATTGCGTATTGTAAAGGAAACTGTCTTCTTTGCAAAATTAAAGAATAAAATGTGCCGTCAAATTTTAAGATTTCTCAAGTCAAAGCTCGACTAAAGATCAAACGGTTCTAAAGTAAAAAACCTCCAGCATTATCTCCCTTCAATCGCTAATTGAATGAGTTCAAACTGTAATAGCACTCGTGGGACTATTTTGACCTTTTCCCAACATGAGTATCTTTAGGCAGTTACCCATATCATTCCAAGTGCAACCTTTCTCTGTGTCCCGCATCAATGATCTTAGAAAGTATTGAATACTTTGCTCTTGGGAGGTGCTGTCCATTTTTTTATATAGAGAGAACAAAAATACCGCAGTGGTACAGTCTGCCCCCTGAGTTGTCCTCAAAGTTTCCAGCCCATTTCCTCCCATCGTGCAAAACGCACTCAAACCCGATATCGCTTATCCTAGTGCAGACCCCGGAAGTGAGAGAGCGAGGGAGAGGCTGCTACGCGCTATTCTCACGACAGGTGTGTGTATACATAAACGTAGGTCTATGGGAGGGCGGCTATTTCCACATTGGTTGTGAAAACTGTGGCTTGTTTTGGCAGACGCAAGCCCGAGCAATCCTCCAATTAGCTTTATTGGCGGGCAGGGCGGGGGAGTGCGCCCCGGTAGCTGCACCGGGCACCCACTGGTGTGATTGACGTCTGCTGCGGCCCGGGCAGCTTTCCTTCAGGATCAAGTTCAGATCGCCATCTCTAGCAAAATGCATTGAACATTTCTTTATAAAAAATGTATTCGGCAAGATTTCATAGCCTGCTGCTGCACTGCATAGAGAGACTACTGAAAACATTATTGTTCCAGTTGTTTGATGCTAATTGCACTAACTACTGGCGTTCACCTACCTAACCGTTTGATGTGATTTTGATAGGAAACAACACGGCATTGACACTCTAGCATTCGGAATTTCTCATCTACAAGAAAGTAGAATTAAAGTAAAGATTGTTTTTTTATACAGCTCTCAACCCACTGACACACTCTTTACATGGGTCCCCTTTACAGGCCCGTGCCAAACAAATTACCTCATCAACTCACAACGGAGCAGGAAATAGAGCGCATTAGTCTGGCACACTGGCAAGATCTTTCACTGCATGCAGTCGGGTACTCATTTAAACACATGAGTGAGGCGTAGAAATGTGTGTAAATAGCCTTTCTCAAGGACCAACCGTCGACCTCCCGAAAGCAGGACTCGAACCCCGGACCTCTCGGCCCGAACACTGAGCGCCTTCCATGAGACCATGCCGACACAAAAAAAGTTTAAATATTAATTCATTCATTTGTGAGGGAGAACCTCTATATAATTGTAAACATCCTACCTTTTGATGTGAAGATCCAGGGTTCAAATCTCAGTTAGGTGATTTTAATATTTACTTCCTCGACACATCTTTAAGCTTAACCTTGGCTCCAGGCAGTGAAAGATCATGTTAATCGTGAAAACTTATCTCCGTACCTTACTGGCGGCTTGTAGAAAACGCTATGGCCACAGTGGCAACATTAACGCTATTAATCACACATTCTACAACAAAAACCAACACGCAGACATAAAGCTGATTATCATAAAACCAGATCAATGTTTTTGGTGGATTTTACAGTGAGCAAATGAATGATTTTTGTTAAAGTAACAAGGAAAGTTGTTCTTACTTTGTCGTTTGTCGAAACACCGCCACACATCATAGCGTGTTAATATCACAATGCTCGACTTCGTCAATCAAAAGGAAAAAAAAAAAGCTTCAGCGAAGAGAATAATAGTTTGAGAATAGATGAATCCCCTCAACATCATCCTTCACCCCCAGCCTCGCATTCCAGTGCGATACCAAGCAACAAACACTGTGTCATCGGCCGCACATCCGTTTGCCCAAGTGCGCATGCCCGTCTCTCAACTTCCGACAGAAGTGAGACCTTCGGGCGGGCTAGAGGGAGAACCGTGCTATCACCAGTGAGGGACCTCTGTCTCTGTCTGGTCACTTGGTTACGCGCCAGGCGTTTGTCTGCCGCTGATTCTCTCTCCACACACAGTCTAGGGTAGATCTGTTCTGGATGATTTTTTCTTCCTTTTAGAAATAAGATTTTTTTTCGAATATATTGACCTAAATAAACTAAGTTACAAAATATATACATTGACTGTCACCTCCAAAATGCGCCCCTCCCCCTTTCTTTCTCTCCAACAAAAATTCTTAACAATCCTTTTTCTATTAAATCGGGATGCTTCCAGGCGATAGGAATGTAGAGTATTCATCACGCATGCGCACTGGAGGGGAGGGAGATGCTATCTATAATGTGCCGTATTCTTGAATCACAAAAATGTTGAAACAGTCAGGCAGGCTCGGGAAAGACATTTGGTGTGACGACGCGATCTTTGGTTGCGCTATACGATCATCCCAGACAGTTTGGTATTGGGATATCTCCAAATGAACTTAATGACCTCACAATCAGGTTGAAGAAAAAAGAAAAAATCAGAATAAAACTTTGTGACATGGAAGCTGCGATAGTTGATAGATTAACACAACTTGGGTGCACTCCTATCACAGAAATATTTCTCTTTCTAGCTCTTTAAATGTATACTACTGTTAATGAAAAGGATGCCGAGCAAATATGATTAAACGAACAGAAACAGATTAGCTTATTGTATTAGTATACTTAAAGCATCCGGCAAAGGTTATGAACCAGAAGAAATGTTTTACTGCAGTAGTAAGGTCCGTTTGGTGTTGCAGGAGATGTTTATGAACTGAAAGGAGCTTTTGTAGACCAGGCAAAGCCAATTCTTAAAGCAAAGAACAAAGAAAATAACAGAAAGGAAGGTAAAATATTTCGTCTAAACAAAGAGAACTTGATAACTTGATCAAACTTGCTGCCATTTAAGTGATAGACTATCACATAATATTCTACATTACTGTTTTAAATGACAATAAAGGTGTATATCTAGAACCCCATTATATTGATTTATTATTCTTCTTATTGAGTAAAAAACGCCTAAATGAGGGCACATAAAATTGCTTGGTTAAAAAAAAAGACTGGCTTTATGTGATTTTCACTTGGTTTGGAACAAAAAGAAACCCAAAGAAAATACAGCCCAGTCTTGCCTCGGAATTAAATAGATTGAAATCTCCACGAAACGTAAAGACCCGATCCACCCTCACCTCCACCATTTGCCTTCCCCTAATCATTAGACAAACACAACTGAGGCATGTCACGCGAGACTCCCAAAGGGGTGCGCAAACAGAACCTGTGGTGGCCTCAACCTGTAGCATCTACTGGATTGTTTTGGAAGCCCCTTGCTAAACTTAGGGTTTAGGAGAGTGGGAACACGGTAGTGTATATTTTTTGCATGGCACGGAATAAACGAACTAAATAGATCTTCTACGCGGTAGAGAAGCGCGAAAAGTTCACGTTAGGGGCTAAAGAAAGTTATAAATTTCTCGCGCGAAGAACTGCAACCCCCAGCGGAGACCGTTGCTAAGTAATTCTAGCCTCCCTTGATAGTCGCTAAGGTAAAATAAACTCTACGCATGCGTCCCACCGTGAAAACAAAAACAACGTCAAGATCAGCTGACCGGCCGCGGAGTCTGCCTGACCAAGATCTATTCCTAAACGTCAATACGAAATTTGGTTAGATTAACAAAGTAAAGTATCTCGCTGGCGTCAGTTTTAAAACAATTTTCAAGCTTTCCAAAGACAGTCTCAATTTTTAAAATTAGAAAACGAAATGTTTTAGGCCTCGTGTTAACGTTCTTGAGTTTTAGAAATAAAATCTGGGCATTTTTGGCCATCAACCACATTAGACAAAGGCCCTAAAACAGGGCAGCATTGGCAAATACACGGGCTCAATCGATTTCTTTAGAAGTTATGGATTTGAGACAAAAAATAATTTCTGTTGCTGGATTAACCGGCCTTGAAAAAAAAGTTAAAAAAGCTTAGACCAATACAGTTTACTTTGCTTTTCTGTGGTTTTGAAAACACAATACAAATCCTTTCATTACATAGCTACGGATGTTGTTGTTGTTTTTGTAAGCCAATAGAGGTTTATTCTTTTTGTAAGCACAAGTAGATGAAACACAACCTATTTTTACAAGTTAGAGATGAGCTGCCAAATCTTATCTCCATTCCAGCAAACAGAATTTTAATTTCCTCCCATCCAAAGTTGGAGATTTCACAAGTGTAGATTTTCAAGAATCTAAATTGAAAGCACCCCCAGGGTAGGTAGACGTCTCTGTGGGACTTACCAATGTACCCCATCCCCAGAACAGTGGGGATTAAAGAGACACGGATCCCGCAAACCGTAGCAGAGACCTGGACTCTCAGACAAAGTTCAACATACACCAGCTCAGCTAGTGTAGCGCTTGTTCAGGGGAGATAAGATCTTAGAGAAGGTAGTCAGATAAACACCCGAGACATGCTCGCTCAAAAAACAATCTGCCACTGACTGTCCTTGGATTTGTCAGTTGATATGGAGAAATTCGCTGCCTTTTTGACAGGAAACATGCTGCGGGGAGTTAAAGTAAAGCGTAGCTTTTGGTTTGAACGCAAACTTCGTGGTTGGGTTCAAATATAGACCTGCGCGTCCAGCTGTAGTTCTTAGAGCTGACTACAATATTGTAGAGGTGTTAGCAAGGACGGAAAGCCAACGTGTTTGTGTACCTTATCAGATACATACACTGACGAATCCTAAAACGTTGCAATGAGTCGCCTTAGGGCATAGCGATATCATCATCCCCATCATCATCACTATCAACGTCATCGTCGACATCATAACTTGTGGGTACTATAAAGGCTATACTTCCGGGGCCCCAATCGCACCTGAAGCAAGCATATTTTACATTTTTCACTTGAATTCTTCTCCAACCCACTGTGTTTACTGACAAGTATTGAATGATTGGTGTTTTTGCAAAGCCTGCACCTACCATATCTTCCAATACAAAGATAAGTGATCATTTCTGATCATTTCACCATGTTGTCTTGGTTCATCAGTTTGTTCATCATGTTGTCTTGGTTTATCAGTTTGTTTAGCATCTTGGTCAAGTTTGCGCTGTGTAAAACGTTCTTTTTTCTCCACATGTGTTTTGTCTCAGGCTTGGAGAATCCAGATCGTCCCGGGGATGTGCTCGACAGAGATGGATACCCGCACCAGACACCGAGGCAGAAGCGGGTTCGAACCTCCTTCAAGCATCACCAACTGCGCACAATGAAGTCTTATTTCGCCCTCAACCACAATCCCGACGCAAAGGATTTGAAACAGCTGGCTCAGAAGACAGGCCTCTCAAAGCGAGTTCTACAGGTAAGGATTCGATTCTATGACGTTTAATCTATCGGTAGTTCCTAAACTCTTCATGATATGTTTCTCACTTTCTGTATCGAAAAATTAATATTAATCTCAAGACTTCCTCTGCACCAACAAAGTTATGAACCTAATCTGAAAATTCCGAAGCTTTAATGTAAAAAATAGTATGACTTTTCATCAGATATTGGGTTGGCGTTTGTAGAATTACTTTTATTTTTATTTCAAATATGTAGTTTGTTCATGGCGGTCTTTTTTTACCCAAAGCAATGTACGAGTATATTCAGGTGGTTGCGATGTTTTGATTTGTGTTATTTTTAGTTCCGCCTTCCTCTCCTTTCTTGGTGGTGATTCTGTGTTGGGAGAAATCTCTGAAGCCTCAGATTCGACACACTGTTTAAATGTGTAATGATTAGAAACGTATTATAAAAGTTTGAATAGATATTGGAGACAGCCATTGTGCCGTAAAGCAAGTATAAGCGAAGGCCTTAGCTAAAAAACTTTCTTTTTTTAAGGACGTAGGTGGAAATGTTTCTTTGAGAGGCAAGGTATTGGACGCCGAAGCTACTATAAGTCAAAGATTCTAATCATATAAAAAACAAACAAATTTTTAAACATGTTCACTTTGAGGCTACTATAATACGCCGCTACTTAAAGCTTTAATCTTTCAATCATAATGCTAGTTGATGCTTAAAGTTAAAATCTTTCCATAGTGCTTGAAAAAGCTTACATCTCTCAATGATTGTGCTTATTAAAGCTTTACTCTTTTAAAAAAATGTGCTAGCTAAAGCTTAAATCTTTCAAGGAATGTGCTAGTTAAAGCTTATATCTTTCAATAAATGTGCTACTTAAAACTTAAATGTTTCAATCATTGTGCTAGTTAAAGATTAAACCTATCAATAAATGTGCAACTTAAAACTTAAATCTTTCAATCATTGTGCTAGTTAAAACTTAAATGTTTCAATCATTGTGCTAGTTAAAGTTTCGGTCTGTGCTGGTGTGTGAGCCGAGGGAAAGTAAACAGCGATCTAGTTTCATACAGACCCACTTTAATATATGTTTCAGTCGACCCCCTTCCCCCCCCCACCCCCACAAAAAATGCAATAAAAAGTCCGTCAATTGATCTGATGGTTAAACTGAGAAACATGGGTTAAATATGACAAGGTTTGATAGCCAGCATGTGTTGAAAGTGATTGGTGCATTGTATAAAATACAACCAAAAATTGAATGAAATAATTGCCGGACATGAAAAATTTTTATTCGAGTACTAATGAGCGTGTATCTTCTATTAGTTTTAATGAGCACCTTCTCAATAGGCTTTCATTAATAATCTTGAAGAACTGTCCGAGATTCTAAATCCTACGACTGAAACAAAGCCAAACATACCAAAATGTCAAAACACTTTTTCTTCATTACCTCAATCTAAATTTCAAAATATCGTTTAAGCTAGATCTATCTTTATGGGATGCCAAACAATATTTTTTTTTGTTAAGTTAAGGTTTTATCATTACTCATAAAACACTGACTAGAGTATTTATTTTCATGAGACCATAAGATTAAGGTACACTGTTGTGTTGTAGAGGGGCTGGGTGAGGCGGGGTGGGTGAGGGTGACCAACTGCAGCAGTCCAGCTAGTTAGCAAACAGATACAGGAGGACCTGGAAACATGCAGTTTAGAGCCGGCTCATTAACAGAGGATAACTCACGCTAAGGGGGGATAACCCACCTCCATACCCACAGTGCATTGCGCCAGTTTACGTGACAGGATCCGGTTAGGGACTGGGGAGATTGACGGGGACAAAAGGAAGAATGTAAGGAGGAGGACTGGGGCGATAGCTTTTTCTATGATGAGATTATTTGTTAAGGTTAGAGAGAGAGAGAAAGAGAGAGAGAGAGAGAAAGAGAGAGAGAGAGAGAGAGAGAGAGAGAGAAAGAGAGACAGAGACAGACAGACAAACAGACAGAGAGAGAGTTGTAACCGATTTATTTTACGTCGTCTGAGCTCTTTTTTTTAGAAACGAGCTAAGACAAAGTATTAAACCAGCTACATGTAATTGACAATGATGAGAAGAAGTACTCTAGAAAACTTGCGATCATTTCTTATTTCCTGCCAGTAGAAGGGCGACAACTAGAATAAACTTCCCTACCGTAAGGCACTGCTTTCTCTAGGTGTAAGAGGTTTGCAAATATCCTCTCGTGAGTTGCTGATAATAGCTCAGGGAAGAAGGTGGTAAAAACATTCTGTTTGCGTTTTGGCTTGCGTGCATGGCGCGAGAGGGTGTTAGTGTGTACCTACAGAACTGGAGTTGTGAGCCGCCTCGGTGAGTAGTCCAGGCGCCGCGGATAATCCTCTACAAATACAGCCAAGTGTGGAAACAGATCAATGGTGCTCACAATCTCGGTCTCACAAAGGATGCCAGTCGAGAGGGGGGGGGGGAGAGACCAAGGAAAGGACAGAGCATCGTTGTAACTGACTGACTGAAAGAGCTGCCTCGTTTTTGTAACGAAGTACAAAAAAAAGATCGGTCGTCGATAAATATTTACATGCAAGACGGTAAGCCCTACCACCACCATTTCCTGCCCTTCCCCTCCACCAGTGACTTAAACCAAAGTTTTTTATTGACTTTCTAAAGATCGTAAGATGGAGAACTTTTCTACGCAAGACAGTAAACTTCATCACCACCATCTTCTATCCCCCTCCACCCTGTCAATCATGGGCGACTCAAAGCGCAGTTGGTACAGGGATTAAAACTGTTCTCAGGTGTAACAGATTTCTGTGTGAGAAGATGGACTACGCTCACTCCCCGCCTCCTACCGTTTCTCCTATGCTTCTCATCACAGTTTTTTTTTACACTCTCCTTAAAATAATAGATTGTAATAGGAGAGAGCCGATCTATACATAGAAGACGGTAATCCTCACCCCTACCCCTCTCTCCGATACCTTAAATAACAATTTGTTTACACGCTGTTAAAAAAGTAAAACAAAAGGGTTTGTATTCTACATGATATAACTGAGACCCTCCCCCCTCCTAACACCCCCTTTCTCCAACCCGGCATATCGCAGTTGTTTGGGTTCTGTAAGTTTGCACTGACCGAAAGCCGGTAAAAAGGTTTTACGTTTTGTGATGGATGGAGATGACTTGTAAAGCACAATGAAAATATCTCGACTTCACCTGAATGCTAGAAGAGCGAGGGGAAGAGACGAAGCTTCTAAAAAAACTTTGCGGTAGGGAGAAGATGCGAGCAAAAAACGATATTCTCTCCTGCCAGAGGTCTAATGGCTTCGGAGAAACTTTGTTTGTTGGCTGCTTGAGATTCCTTTGTAAGTTTTCGCGACGTCTGGAATCGCCAAGTGATCGGATGGCACCAACTGTAGACTAAGTGAAGGAGGCAGGGCCCTGAGGGTTGTTGTGTGGTGTGAGGAGAGCTGTCTGTTGAGTATTACAGAAATAATTATCGAGCACGGGGAAACAGATAACAGTGTAGGTTGGTGGAAAGAAACGAAGGTGTAAATTTGTGGAGAACACCGCTTTGTTTGGAAGACAAACAAAAATACACAATGATTTAATTCATCCGATGGTGGAGAGAAACGAAGGTGTAAATTTGTGGAGAACACCGCTTTGTTTGGAAGACAAACAAAAATGCACAATGATTTAATTCATCCGATGGTGGAGAGAAACGAATACTCTAGTGCATCTGTGTGTATGTGACGATAATCATGGCTTCTAAAACAAACAAAGAAAAACTTAGCAATTATCTAAAATATAAAGATTTCATTGCTCAAAATAAATATTTTTGATTTTTTTCAAGTGTATCTAGAAAAAACCTAACTTTTATGAACACTTGAATAGAATGTAAATTGACAAAATATTTGTTACAATGAAAGTGATTATGGCCAGCTGTACAGATGTCTCTTAACCTTGCTGTACCCCCCCCCCGGTCGTATTGTTTGTTGTACAAGACTTAGATTGACCTATAAATACTAAAACGCTAAATAATGTCTCTTATTATAGTAATGGACGCAATGGATTTTGTGAATCTATCAAATTAAGAACTCACACCAAACAACAAACAGAGAAGGAACAAAATTACATTAGTATAACAACTATATAAATATTTATCGTAGAAAGAAAACAAAATGGCTAAGTTTTGTTGAAAGGTCTGATTGGTTATCGTGCCGTGTCACAATGCCATTCAGGTAGTGTGTGATATTGGTCACCAAATCGTTGGTCTTTGTTTCTAATGCTTAAATACCATAATTATTCTGGTTTAGAATTATAATGAAAACAGCTGTTGCGATGTCATTAAAGGGTATAACTTGTAGCTGGTTGGTTGTTTGAATTTTAACGTCCCAGTCAAATTCCAGGTGTATCAGAGACGGCGCTGGGGACAATTGAAGGCGTGCTGCCACACTTTGATGTAATGAGCGCTTGCGCACACCACGCCCAGTCACATTATCCTGACATCGGGCCGACCAGACTTAACATTAAATCCATAATGCCAGACACTAGGCGGATCAGCTGCTAATACCAATTTTAAAGTCCTTGGTTAGACTCGGCCGGGGATCGAATCCCGCTTCTCCCGATCTCTGAGCGAGTGCCTTACCGCACAGAACCTGTTGGTGTGACAGTTTGAAGTAGTTAAAATAAGAAATAGCTGAAAATCTTTGATTCCAGCGCGACTTAAATCCATGTCCTCGATCAGCTTAGGCATCCGCCATAAAAGCAATTGGTTAAATTAATTTTCTTTCAGACTGAAGGCCGCTGTCCCTTGAAACAGAAATGAAAACTCTTACAATTACATAAAAAAACCAGGCACGGAATGTAAACACGGCATGTTATCGTCATCATTGTAACAATTTACAGGCTTCCCATAAAATCTGATGATTTGCTATAACAAAGTCTAAACTTTGGCGCCTCAAAGGTCTCACGGATAACCATAAAAATCATACGGATAAGGTTTTCACGCACATTGGAATATACATATAAAATTACCAATATCGGTAACAATCAGCTTGTTCTTATCTTATCTTATATTACCCTGCATCAAATCAGCTTGTTACCCACAACAAATACATGATAGAGTGATGAAACTCGAGACGTCCTTGACTACCTCACCTGCTCGAGGTGGCAGACTGTAATCCCAGTTGCCGTCATGTTTAGCGTCTAGTGCGGGTGGGTGGTCGACATACAGGTACCTCTACTGGTCTCCAGCGTACCTGTAAGTTGTTCTCTGAGTCTCCACGCGATTCTTCCACGCAAGAAAACCGACCAACTTGGAAGCCACGAGGAAAGAGGGCTCGACCTGAGGACACAGACCAAACAGTGGCTCGGGTGTCGCCAAAGTTGTTTGCTGTGAACACCGTTTGGGCGCCGTTGTGCTAACTGTGCGGGCCGCTTACTCCATGTTATGACGGGGTGAAATCCACCGCCCCAGACGCTGCCTGGAGGACTTTGAGCTTCCAGACACGGGATAAGTGGCAACTCTTGAGGCCAGAGATCGTGTTGGAGTTAGAAAGTACATAGATATACCTGGTGGTGAAGGAATAGTGATTCTCAAGGATAGAAAGAGAGGGTGGATAGATAGGTTAGTAGATAGGGAGATAGATCGATCTATTGCTTGATTGATTGATTAACTAAATGATCGATTGATTATGTGGTATATAAAAGGCGTGATAAATTGATGGATAGCTTGACAGAAACTGCTCGGACAAAGACTTCATCGGAGAATGTAAAAAAAAAAAAACAACCTAAAATCAAAGGGGATGCAATCATAGTGATAAATGTTTTTTTTCAAGTTTTCCTCTTTTGACTTTTATTTTGTTAAATGATTCAAAAAGAGGAAGCAGAGAATAGTAAAGTGGTAGGAGAGAGAACCTGATTACGGCTTTAAAATAAAGAGAGATAGAGAGGGGCAAAGATAGATGGGGTGGGGGGAGTGAATGAAGGAGGACAGATTAAGTTAACTACACTCCATGTACTGACATTTGAGAAAAGAAGTACTAACAAAATTCTAGAACAAGTGAAAGCAAAAGGAACAGCTAAAGCTTATCTTTTTCAATGGGCAAGAGATTAACTTGGCACTGAAAACAGAATAAAAAGTAATGTTTGAGGGAGGCACTTCAAGCCCTCGCTAAGACCCCCGGCGTTGCTGGCCGCGATTGGGTTTCCATAAGTTGCTGAAGGGCCGTCAGTCCACAGTGGCTCTATGGTCTAGAGAGAGAGAAGAGCGCTAGATCTCGCTAGACCCACGCTGGCCGCTCTCTGTAGCGCTATCTGGGCGGAGCGAGCAAACAACGGTGGAGAGGATTTGTCCAGCGCTCGCCAGCCCAAATAACCAGTGAAGGTGTCGGGTGTTGAGATTGTGATTAGACAGGCAACAAATCCACGTCCATACCATACTGCACGGTGGAGGGACCTTGTTGTTATATGTACATAGCCGCTTCAGTGGGCGACCACGACCAGTCAAACAGTACTTCTCTCTTTGACATGCCCATGTTTATTTCTTTTTTATTTGTTGTTCTTATTCAAAGATTCTTTTTATCTTGGTAAAGAACTGGGGAAATGCATAAGAGATTTCGAAATCACTTCTACACTGAACCTTATATTCTCTTGTTTTTAATTCCATTTTTCTCCTACTCTCCTCTCTCTATATTAACCTTTCTCTCTGGTCTTTTTCCTTACTCTCGCCTACAATTCATAATCTCTTCTGTAATCACTGATTATAAAGGTTTTGGAATATTGTGCGGAACTTCTTATGTCCCGTTTTCTTCTCTTCATATAAGAATATTTTTTCCAAATTGGGAACGATAATAATGAGTACAGACACAGGAACACAAACAATAACAGAAATGTTTCTGTAACTTGGAAAACACGCACAGCAAAACATAAATGACTGCTGGGAATGTGGAACTTAAAATCTTGTCATTAAGATGAACAAAAAGACATCGTTTTTCTCATGTGATTTCTGATCACCCCCAGGAAGTTTCTCCGTGAACTAAACTGACAGTCCAAACGTCACCTCTGAGCGTGTGTGGAGGTTGAGACTGGGTGTGTGGAGGTGGAGTGACCACACAAGTTGTGGTGACCTTGCTCCAGACTAACACTTCTCTGAAATGTTGATCTTTCTCTTGGAAACACACTGACTTGGTCTCAAGATAGACAAACTAGTTTGAATCTTTGTCGCTTTTACTAATGCAATAAGTCGTGTAATGTAGGTAGTCTAACAGGCACAAATTCCTGGGTTTTTTTTTATTCTTGAATAGATCTTAAGGTATGATCTTAATAATACGAAAACTTTACGTCCCTTAAGTTTATCCAAGACGCTTATAAGAAGATTTCATTGGATCTAATCATTTAAAATTTAATTGAGCGTTAACATTGCCATGGTAAATACGATATTTGAATACATTTTGAATCTAGAAATTCTAATTAACTTTTTATGAGCCGGAACCCTGGCAAATGACATTTGAACTCTCAGAGATTATCACGAAAGAAACCATAGGCCCATGCATATAAAAAAAGGAGATATTTTGCTCTGTACCCTTTCTTAGACTATAGGTATCCCCGGCGTAAACAAATTTATCTCGGGCATTGGCTTTTATGGAAGAAGTGGAGGAAAAAGTGTGCTTGTTACTGAGAGTTTTAATAGTGTCTCCTAAGTGCGAAATGAGTTTCTGTCAAGTAAAATCAAGTGGGTTCAGATCTAACTTTTTGAGAGAGCGAGAGTTGATATATATATAGGAGAGAATGGAAACAACAAAATAGAGAGACAGAAAAAGAAAGCAGAAGAGATAAAGATGGGGAGAGATGAAGGCAAAGTAGCTGTCCTCAGTTAAAACTAGGTCACCGTAATGACCATGGGGAAAATTCCATATCCAGACAGATGAATGGTTTGACATAATGAAACTAGCCCAGTCTAAAATGCAAGGGACACAAGCTGAAGACAAAGAAATAGTTCCACTACAGACAGACCCCTGATTAATGCCATCTTTTTTTCGATCGTCTCTCACATACCCACGTCAACTACAATCCGCTCACTCTCCCCCCTCCCCCCTCTCTCTCTATCTCTCCATCGTTCTCTACTTTTATTTCTCTCCTCTTTCACTGTCCCCCTGCTCATCTTTTTTCTCTGCCCCCCCCCCAACTATCCTCCAATCTCTCATCAAATAAAATTCTTACTTTAAGGCTCATTATCTTGCTGTTAACCTGCATCAGTCCTCTACCTACAAAACCTCCACCCCTAACTCCTTCAGTATTTAACTTCTCCAAGACTACGCTGTGAAGGTTTATCTTTACTCACCCTTCTCTTTTTGATTAACATTTTCGCTCACAAGCTTACAACAACTGGGGGCACCAGGGAAAGACCCGGAGCCCTTGGGGTCAGAAAGAAAACTAAAGAGAAATGAGAAAGACGGAAGAGCTGAGAATGTGGGTCTACCCTTCATCCCCCAACCCTTCTTCCCCGACCATGTCCCAGCCTCTGGACATAAGCTGTGATTATTTCGGCCAATCTACCCCAGGTTCCGCCGTTGTCGCCCAGGGCTATGACATTGTGCTCCAAATCAGGGAGACCGGGAATACCCGTTTTTGACACCATCCTTTAGGGACAACATAACTGAAGAGTCTAGGCCCTTGTGGGCATAAAATCAACCCTGGCCTTCTAGAAGGTTAGAGGCCGACCCCACACTTTAACCTTTTCAATACAAGTCAAAAAAGAGGATTCGTGGCGATATGGTTTGGAGTTTTCAGTGAGATTAAAAAAGTGTGAACTTCTGCAGTGCTGTAGGGAGGTTTTAGTGAAGGTTAATTAACATGTTTTGCAATCCAGCTTGCTCTTGA
>BMAT01011569.1:41710-58647 GCA_019649035.1 Elysia marginata | reverse complement strand
TATTATTATTATTTATATTATTATTATTATTATTATTATAATTATTATTGGATTATTGTACGTTTTGTATTGGACACAAGTTCATGTTTACTGGTTTGTAAACTAAGACATTAGGTTTTATAAAATGTCAATAATGAGATGTTACATTTTTTTAGAATACATATTTGTGTAAATGCCAACAGGAAAAAAAAATCAACAGAAGAACAATTTACGGGTGGAAAGAGTTCAGTTTGCAAAAAAAAAGTTTTGTATGATTATTGCACATAGAGTACTTATGTAAAGTGCTTAGGGCATAATAACCGATTAGGCTCTTTACAAAAACGTTCTTTACTTTTTTTTTACTTTCATTTAATAAGGAACGAGATTCTAACAAGAGTAGCGGAACTTTCCTGATGTCTCTCTAAGTGAGATTTAATCATTAAGGCTAGCACATGCCGATTTATGTTCTAGCGTATTTTTTTTTAGGAAATATTTTAAAGACACTATTAGGTGAAAATTAAATGAGATCACCCGCTGTCTTATGAATACCATTTTTTAAAACTTGTGCGACAGATTTATTATGAAGATAAACTTTTTATTTAGCTCTATAGGCTATTTTTTTAGTTCTAGATGTAAAATCGTGCATAAAAGTAAGAAACTTACCAACATAAGACCCTAAAATCTAGGTCTAGATTGCAATAACAACTATAGCATTTTGGGGTGTTGGCTTCTAGAAAAGGGACGTTACTCTTGTTTTACCTCTAATTCCATTCCCTATAGCGGTAGTTTTTTTTTCGGCCTGGAGTTTGAAACTTAACATCAACGTGCTAAATAAGTTATATTATGTCATAACTATGCGAACAACTCTTTTGAAATGCTCTCGTGAACCGGTTTGTTTACTCTAGGGTGACAGTCCTGTTCAGACCTGTGACCTCAGCTTTCATACGTGCTGATATTGCAGTGAGCAGGTGTAGATTAACGATACAAGAAAATGGGTCATGAAATAATATAAGTGGTTAGTGATTTGGTAGGCTCTAGCTCTAATTGCCGGGAGTGTGTTCGTCCAGAATGCTGCTGTACTTAGCCAGTGCCAGCAGCGAGACAGAGTAGGTGAACGGTTCGGAGTCCCAGTACCACATATACTTTGTGTGGTCAGCGTTGAAGCCGTGGAAGTCTCGAGGCACCGGTTGTCCAAACTGGTCATTGTCCAACAAAACCTGGTACTCGCTGGGAGGGATGTAACCCCGCACCATATAGCTCGTCAGGTGGTCGGGGGGATAGCGACTCCACGGGGTAATTTCCGTCCCGTTCAGGAACTGGTAGCGGTTGCCAGGGTAGCGGTACGGTAACGTCCTCGACCATTTGTAAGACGCTGAGAAAATCGCGCCGTAAGGCTTGAAATGTCCGCTGAGGGAGTTGTGAACAAGCCACTCGATGGCTTTACCAACTGTTTCGACCACTAACGAAGGAGTTGCTATGTCCCAGGCGAGGTGCGTAGCTGTTTCGGTGCTGCGTACAATGTGCACAGGGTGAGTCCAAATGTTCACCAGGGTATTCACAGCTAGCGCAGTGCAGAAGATTCTGTCTTCTCCAGTTTTGATTGGGGAGCCAAAGGGCGACACATCAGCCGCACCTAGAAAATCTTCATAGTACGCATGCGCGGCGGAGTCTCTTTGGACAGAGTTCATAAGACGTCTTGTGATGCTTCCTCTCGCGCTGGGCACGAGCGTGTCATATACTGTCTGTAGCAGGGGAGATAAGTATCCCTGACGCCGTCTGGCAGACTCCAGCTCGGCCACTGTCCGCGAAACCATCCAGTCGAACTGGACCCTGGTCGGATAATACATGAGTGCCAGGTCCGGCCGACCGGTGAGATTTTTGTCCAGTTGGTAGGCCAAGAGTGTGGAAGAGTTGAGGTAGATCTGTCTCATCAGAGGGTCTCCTGCCACGAGAGATTCCTCAAAGAGTCCTGAGATGAGCGCCCGCGTTATCCCGAGCACTGCGTTGGCCGTCACCCCGAGACAGACGTTGTTGATACCGCGGGCCATGGTGGAACCTTTGCTAGAATATTGCTGCTGCTCGGTCAGCGTCTGAGCCCAGGTCGTTATTAGGGCCACGTCGCTACCGTTCTCTTTCGCTTCGTCTAGAAACTCTCTCAGATAGAAATATGTGCGAGGGTCAATGGAGTTTGAATCTGTATCCCCAGAGAATGGTCGGTAGCTGTAGTTCTTGTAAGCTTCCAGCACAGTGGACTTTCTCGGGTTTCGGCCTTCCCATCTGAGCCAAGCTTTGGGAAATGTCTCTCTCAAACTTCTCAGCGTCGCCCCGAAAGCTATGTGCACACTGGACGTGTCCTGATCTGGAGGCAGGAACAACAGTTTTTTGTTTTCTTTACGATCGGCGTAAAAATATTCTAGGAAATCTTCGATGTCTTTAAAACCTAAACTTTGAAAAAAACTGGCCACTTGCTTGACTGGTACAAGTTCCATCAAATCCAGATAGGGCAAAGTGTTAGCGGGGTTAGCCTGCCAAAACTGTTTCGTCTGACTGTATTTCAGGGGCCAGAAGGAGAGAATTGAGTGGTTGTAGGGCCTGTTCTTGTCTAGATAGTCCAGGAAGCTGTCAATGCCCAGCACGACGTGCTCCTCTGAGGGCTTACGAGAGCCGGTGAGAGCGAAAGCTTCTAACAGCAGCGTCATCACGTAAGACGTGGTGAAAACGTTGTTGTCAAAGAATCTCAGCTTGTTCCTCAACAAAGCTTGGTCAAACGTGCCGTGGAAGTTGCCCTTCATGTAACAGGGATAGGCGCCTCGCTGTTTGTAGAAACTCCAGAGTGGAATAAACTGAGTCTCTTGTTGAACTTGGCTGGTCTGGATTGATTCAAACAGTCGATCCATGCAAGTATCTATCTGACTTTTATGTGCAGGAACCATGTTGGGTGTAGCAGTGGAAGTTAAAGCTAACACGATCCACAATCGAAATACTAGTCCCTTCATACTGACATCAGTTAGAAATTTCATAACTGTAAGATGACTGAAAGTTTTCCTACCAAAAAGATTTTAAAAAACACTCAAAGTCAAACATATGCCTTTATTTTAATTTTATTTCTGAATGTTCCACCGTGCGAAAAAATATAAAGATGCCAAATCCGATATGTGCGTGAAAAACCAAAGAAAGCTCAGTGTTCACATAGGAAGATCTACAGTGAATGTACAGAAAACACCAGCTAACACATCAAGAAGTAAACCAAACAAGTTTTACAACATTGATTTCGCAGAACAAATGAATCATTCAATAAATCAGGAATGGGCGCACCTCTGAAGTCCTCGACCTTTGGTACAGAGGTAGGGCGATCATAAAACTGTCTATATAGACATAATGAGTTATCTCATCAGTGGAAGTTGTGACTGTGACTCCATCAACAATCTGAATTAATTAATAGAAAGCAGTTTTGAGCCCAAGCTTAATGATGTCACGGCGTACAAGTTTTTACTACCTCTACCTTGTAGACAAGGCGTCCCTTGTCCTAACTTTAGAACTTTTAGATCTAATTGATTTTTTGTGATACACAGCAATTCATAAAAAACGATCTACATTTTGCAACCACACTGTCTTCTCGCCGTTGGTCTAGCCCAATCTGGCTTTCTCATTGTCAGGCTACAGATGCAATGAAATGATTGCACCAAGCGTAATATTACTGGTCTCGTATAAAAAAATTCGCTGGTTGAGATAGACATAACTGGCTTGACCAGCCGACTGTATCCTAGTAATTAACTGGGGCGTCCACTTACACGTTCATATGGTAAATCGAATCCACAAAACTCCGGTATGAATTTATTAAGCTTCATAACTTAAAAATCTATTAATTTTTGTGTGGCGAGCAGTCTCAGACGATTGATTCCTCTTTTACTTTTTGCTTCAGTTATGATATTTTTACGAGTCGTTTTTTGTATAATTTCGTGTAGTTTTTAACCTTTCAAGTCTGAGAGAGCGCGTAATTGAATTGACAAACACCTTGTATTGTAAAAACAGGGCCATTCGAACTGATCGCACTGACTTGCGAGACACATAGAACTGGGGAAACAGTCAGCAGCAGACACGTCAAGTCGTCAATAGCCCTCATTATATTCTTGAATATGAAAACCTTTAAACAGGCAATGGAGGGATATGACTGCTAGATTAAGATGATCGGTAACTTCTTTAAAATTGAAAGCGTTAAAATTTACTTGGCCTGACCTAAAAAAAAAAGTAAAGTTAAAGAACTAGTCAATATGAACCGTAACTGGCAGTGGTGGAGACGTCATAATTCTTAGCACATGGCACAGTGAGGTACTCTCATTGTTTCGTTGCCGCTTACTTTCCACTAGATCTAGCTACCCAAAGCAGTGCCCGGTGGAGCGACTAGGATCTTCTGCAGACTGGGGATCAAACCTGGAACCTCCACAGTAGTTCACGGTGTCCAGACTTGAACGTGTTTGATGTTGATAGCAGTTAGGCGCTCTCCTGCACGTCTTTGGTCAACACGGTGCCCGCAGTTAGGCGCTCTCCTGCACGTCTTCAGTCGACACGGTGCCCGGGCGTCACTGAAAGGAAACTGATGTCTTAACACGCTATGGAAATGTTGCAATTTTATAATAACGTTATGTAACGCTTTTGCTATACAAATATAAACTTCAAATATGTCATCCAGCTTCATGAAACTGTTTTATTAGATTCGTTCTCCCAAATGATTTTTTCTTTCTGCGTACAAAAAAATATAATTTCATTCAAAATAAAAAAAAAGTTTTTTTTTTAACTTTATTTTACTTTTATACAAATAAAATGTATGTATATAATCCGTATTGCTACACAAGTTATAAAAAATTATTTTGACAATACAACCTCACCCATAAAAAAATTAAAAGAGCAAGAAATTAATTACAAATTCCTGGTATCCATTCAAATCTTTTAATATTCGTTTCTTTATCATCTCTCCCTTTCTCCCTACCTCCACGCGCTTCTCTTTTGCCTGGTTTTGTGAATAGACTAGCGAAACATGAAGTGACAGCGGGCCAGGTCTGGCCCTCGAGATCAAAGAACAGAAGGAACTGAACCAGATCCAACCTGTCTTGTGACTGGAATAACTTATACGTCTACGGTAATTTACGTACAGTTGATGTGATTTGCCAGTTCTGTCTTTCATTGATACTGACTGAGTCTTCCATAACTGCAGATGGTTACTCATCTTTGACAACATGACTGAACTAGTCTGAAAAGATAATCTATCATTGATGACAGCAATTACATGTATATTTCAGATTAAAAGGAAAGCAACTGAGAAAAAATCTCGAGGACCAATCTCCGCTGTTTTTAAAAGTAGAAAGAAAGCATAACTATCTCTTTATCACCCTGATCACTATAGAGAGTAATGTTTTGAAAATAAGGACCAAAATTATTTACAAAAGCACGATGATCTAAGCTTCGTTTGATAAATCACACCAGTACAAACTAATCAAGAATAAAATTATCAGTATGTGGTAAACGTAACTAGCAAGAATTACAACTTACTCAACTTCTATATTAAAGCAACATCATGGCAATTAATAAATAAATAAATGTTTAGAGTCGTCCACCGTCGAAGGCAGTCTCATGATTTTACATATTTACCCCAACAGGCCTATACACAGCAGAGCAAATTCAACTCATATTTCAGAGCATTACAGTGCGGAAGCCTGTTAGGCGCTCAAATACTAACATTTCACAAATTTTAAACACCTCTTTTAGCCAGGTACCCATTTTACAGGTGGGTGGGCTGGGGAAAGTTAGGGTAAATTGCATTCCCAAGGCAATTTCAACATGGCATGATCGGGAGTCGAACCACGACCTCCAGATCTCAAGTCCGACGCGCCAATCACTCTGTTACGCTGCCCAATGAAGTTTGCTAATGTCACTAAGTGAGCTAGACGCCAGCCAGCCCGCGTCACATCATAACGTGCTAGCCTTGAAGATTGTAATCTCACAGGGATTGGTCCCAGAGGAGTTCCTCTACTCTTTGTTTATATCTAAATATAATTCAAAAAGGGTTGTAGTCTTGCGCCTTCGAAGGCAATCTCAAGACCTTACATATTCCCCTTCAGCAAGCTAATACACGCCGAAGCAAAAATATCTTTTTTTCAGAGTTATGAACAACAACAAAAAACTGTCTTGCTGTATAATATTTTTGTTATCTCCTCTTGAATTTTCCCAATGTCCATTGTTATCGTGGTACAGATGATTCCATGGCGAGCAGACCATACCAGCGGTTACCAGCGATCAAGATAAGAAAACAAATTCTTTGACTGTTCAATTTCAATACAAAACTTTGACCTCAGGTCCTGCCTGGTTACAAAGACATAGACAACCATCGTGAGATAAGAAACCACATTGAAACACAAAGAAGGACAATGATAACCATCCTGAGATAAGAAACCACCTTGAAACACAAAGAATGACAATGATAACCATCCTGAGATAAGAAACCACCTTGAAACACAAAGAATGACAAAGACAACCACCGTGAGATAAGAAACCACCTTGAAACACAAAGAAGGACAAAGACAACCATCGTGAGATAAAAAAAACCACCTTGAAACACAAAGAATGCTACCAGTCAGTGGTTTAACATCCCTTCAGCTTGTCTGAGGTATGCTTATAGAGAATGCTGTCAGTCAAATGATACTCTCACTAAAAGTATATTGGCATAGCATGAGAACGACAATCGAATCTGAATAATTCGAATCTGGATAGAACGGATACTTGTTTAATTCGAATCTGGATAGAACGGATACTTGTTTCATTCAAACCTGGATAGAACGGATACTTGTTTAATTCGTAATCTATCCAGAAAACTGACCTATTTCTCTTTCATAACTTATAGTGATGAATCGAATATAAACCGTGTACCGATGGAGTTGGAAATATCCAGACTAAACTGCATTTACCGTCACGTGACAAAAAAAGAACATTTTCAAACAGTTGGAATTTAGGTAGGTAGAACAGACGGCTTGCAGATTTAGGTGGGTTTTGTGGGTGGCGTAAAAGTGGTTGACTGGTTGGTATGGTGTGAGGGGAGCCGGCGAGGGTGACAGTTTGGGAACCGCTGCGGCGCGACAAGCCAAACCAAACATTTACGACCATGGAGGATGCTTGAGGACACTGGAGTCACGAGCAGGTTGCTATTGTGTGGGACGGCAGCTATTTGTTCTGCTCGCTCTGTTTGTCTTTCCCACCTTTTCATCCTTCTCCTCCTCCCTCTCTTTTCCCCTCTTTTCCTTCCACACTACTCACGCTTGTAAAATCTCTCCGTTTCTTGGCGTTCGACGGGTCTGTTTATATCTCCATTTCTATATCCATTTCTCTCTCTTTCCCTTTTCACACTTCTCACCCGCTTGTCTCCACCTTTCCCTAGTCAAACTGTCAGCCCCTCCGCCCACCTGCCCACACACCGCCATATCTGTCAAGTTCAGGGACTCTGTGTGGCCGGGGTAGTCTCCCCTTGCCGTCACCTGAAGTCGCTCATGTTGATACTGGTACAATAGTTGACTGACGACGCTGATGTTGCTACTGTTTTCTCAACCAACCTGCTCCCATGTTTAACTTTTCCAAAACGGGTACCGAACACCCCTGGCAAAATTCCCGACATTGTTTAAATAAAGAGCAGGCCCCGCAAAGAAAAAAAACCAAAGGACGCAGAATCTGCTGTTCCTGCATGAGCCTCTTATTTCTTGTATTCAACTATGCACTCCGAACCCTCTACGAGTGTTGGTATTTTTTCTTAAGAAAGATAACATTCAAAGCATGTCATAGTTGAGATAATTTTTTAAAGATTTTTTTTTGGAATAGTAAAACCGATATTTTAAATATTTCAAAAAGGTTCCCATTCGTTTTGTTTAGCGAGATATTTTGTTGACCCAAGGCAGAGCCAGATCTCTGTAGGAGAATGGGCAGCTCTTGTAGGTACGGAGAGCGTTGCAAGCGGGCCGAGTCAGCCGTGGGCGCGGAGCGAGACTGTGTACACACTTCGCCACTGAAGAGTTCTCCACGTGTTGCCGGGGTTTCCACCGTCATGGCAGGGCTGCTAGGTGGACAGAGATGAGCCAGGAGGCAGGAATGAATACTCCAATAGACTTCTGTAGGTAACTCTCTAAACCCTGAAGCTATAAATACTAAAGAGCGCCCATGATATCATTGACTGGGGTATTTTTTAGCCTACCCCATCAAAGGTTCAAACAAGACGAAGAATAGAAGGTTCAGCAAGATGAAGCAGACTGGCAGTACTGTTGGCTTTTTTGGCCTCTGTCGCTCTCTGTAAATGAGGGCCTGTGATACAACGATTCGCTGTTGAAATCTTTAAATCTATAGAATCCTTTAGATCTTTAAACAAAGCTTTCTTTTCCAATCATTATTGATAAATTAACGTGCCAAATATTTACTTCTCCTATTTGATTTGAGCGAGACTAAATCTAGGGAGACGTGACGTCACCTACAGAAGTCTATTGGAGTTTTCATTCTCGCAGCCGGGAGAGGTTGACGCACGGAGCTGCAGTTGTTCTAACGTTATAGCGTGAGGCCTGGAACTGTCCGTGTTGTGAAGGCTGGTGCCCACATGTCATGTACTATCATCGAAGGAAGACCACAGCAAGTGTCACCTCCTAGTCGGTTTCCCCAGCGTGAAACCATCAGTCCTGGCCGTTACCGACATCTGACAGCGAGATCTCGACTCCATCACTAGCCATCTTTGCTCTTACATCACTTCGTGATTTCACAGATCGTTATCGTGTTCATCAACAAAGGACAAACATCATCTTGATGTTCCCTCTCTCTATACATGCAATATGCAAAACATTTTAGCAAGTCCCTATTCTTTAAGCTAGCGAAAAATTCATTATCAGTTTTGAAATAAAATCACAATTTTGTTTACATTGCCTGGACTTATTGTTGTCTAGCAGATGAGCTAAATTTTTTCATACATCACTATTTACCCCTGTACTCTACCTCAGTCATGGCTGATGGTTTGGATAGCAGTCTCGGGCTTCATATCAGACATGTATCTCTACATATAGAAGAACCAATAGAGGAGCTTGTCATCTAGAACCACCAGGGACAGGCGAAGTCTGTGAGGCCGAGAATGTGTGCGGGCGGGTACCCGCGTTAGTGCGAAGTTTGTTGAGTAAACTTCCGCGGTGAGAGGGAGGGAAACTCGACACTTGCAGAACAACCAGTTGACAGAGACCCAGCCCTGCCACTGCACACATTGCAGTCTACAGCAAAACAGAAGAAAACAGACAGTTTGTGTGTGTGAGTGTTTGTGACAGTACAAATCATACACCGTGGAACGGTAATGAACGGTCTGGACACCAGAGATGCTGTTATGCTGGGACTTTGGTCTCTGGTGTGTTGGTGTGTTTGTGTGGCTGCAGGTATTTATTCTCAGAGACTTGACATCCGAATTGTCTTGGAGAGGTGTGAAGTGTGGGTACAGGTAAAACAAATAGGGATGGGGTATCTTCGGACAGACAATTTTTAATCATGATGTTATAATTTTGTCATGTTTTGAACTCCTACCATAACAAGTTTTGAGTTTAAGGGTGAAACTATAACTGAGCTTTGATGATCATACCACCACAAAAACACATGAATTTAGTGTCACGTCGTGATCTAGCAGTACTCCCTCGGCGCTCCGTCTGAAACGTCCAGCGTTTGAGTCTTGACTTGGCCGGTTGGCGTTTAGTTGTCAAACCTCACTCACGCATTGAACGAGTAACCAGCTATAAAGTATAATACATGTAGTACGATAGATTTTTCTCTCCCTATGTATTGGTAGGGTTCATACGGGTTTGTCAGGCAACTTAATAGGTAAGATGGTTAGAGCATGAGAGTGGTGGATTATTCACATTATAAAAATAATCTTTTTTGCAACGCTTTGAGAATGGCGCTGAACAAAGAAACACTGACTGTAGCACATAAGTCATGAACACAGATTCCGTCCTCGCGATTAAAAAAAGGAGAACTTTTGCAAGACTATGCACATTACGTAAAAAATAACGTAGAACGTGGGTCAGTGGTGTTATTTGATTGCCCACCCTTTGGCTCTGATTTGACTTCCTCGTCATATCAGGTATAATTGATGTATGTATCATTAGTTTTTGCTTTAAGTGAAGCGAGGTTATTACCTCTTCAGTGTTACATAGAACCAATGCTAATGTAGAGATGTGTAGCGAGGCCAGTCTAAAAATCAATACAGAAAACAATGGAGGCAGCAGAAATGTGGTTTGTAGAAAAAATGTTTTGATTATCATGGATGACAAGGAAATCAAACGAAACTATCCCGAAAGAAAGACAAACAAAATGTTTGTTGGTAAACGTAAACCCCAGGCGACATTTTGTTGTGGCAAACAGTCATCAACCCAAGCTGCTGATCTGGGTGTCCCCTGTATGCCTGCAACCTACGTAATATGTAACGGGCCCCAAGGGTTGGTGCAGGATCAGTTTTAATAATCACAGACAGTCACTATAGTTTCGCTCGCTTTCCAATTTTGTATATTTATTTTGCATTTAAAGTAGAATCTAGGTTAGAGTTAGGTCTATTGTCCTAAAACATGACTGGAATAAAGAAACTAATACAGAAAATCAAGGTTTAGATCTAGTAAACATTTTGATCTTGATCCAAAGTCTAGATTAGGCCTAATGCCAGCCTTGGTTTTTGCCTCATTTTTTCTTCCATTTTTAAGTGAACCGTATTGAATGTCCTTGAATTTCCCTCGTTATCGTTTGAGAGCAGTTTAAGTTTAGAGAAACAGCTGAGTGTGTGTAAGATTGAGTGAGTCTTACAAAGACAATAGAGACCTTAAGCACACGTACCGTGTCTCACTACGCGTACGTGAAAATCGGGAAAGCCGATCAAGGAAACTATAGTAATAATGAAACCAGTTTCTATAAATAGACCCACAGACGTTCCCGTCATGCTACGCGTTGGCTGCTTGAAGTCTGTATTGATTAAAAAATGAGAGAGAGAGACAGACATACAGACAGATAGATAGAGAAGTAAAGATATTGAGAAAGAGAAGTCATGATTGAGAGATAAGCAAATATTCAGAGAGAGAGAGAGAGGGAGAGAGAGAGAGGAGGGGGAAGATTTATAGTTACATTAATATGAAGCCAGCGCAGAGATAAATTTATAGAACCAGATCTGTGACTATCGACGCACATTTTAAGCCAATCAAAAGATCAAGCTTTATCATGCCCAAATCTGCTCACATTAACAGATTACGGCTTAATCCGAACGTGCAAATGATACTAGATTCCACATTTAGGTCTTCGGCATCTAAAACCTTTTATAAATAGTTAATATTATTGACGTATGCTGTAGCCAATCAGCCACAGGTTTTCGGCTGGCTTCCAGCTTTTGCTATTGCGAATAACGATTTTGTCGCTCTACATCTAACGTTACTCGCAAACATAATTATTGCGGATAATCGCTTCGTTTCGGCTAAGCTGCATAGCGACTACCATAGCTCTGGGGGTCATCGAGGTTAAGATCGACACAATGTTTCTTTTCTGTCACAATAATGAGTTCTATCAAAGATGTAATGGGGTAACTGGTTTTTTTTTAGATTTTTTTTTGCTTGTGAGGAAACTATTTTAAATTACAAAACCGTGCTGACTATTACTGTTGCTGTTTTTTTCAATAGCATTTATCCTTAAAACCGAACAAGAACAAAAGCCATAATTAAGATTTTAGTATCACAGCTACAGCAGACAGTAGTTACGCGTTATCGCGAGAAGCGTACCGTCTTTAATACAACTTATGTTCTTTGCATCATGCCGTTATTTGTAACGATAAAATTGTAAAAACTAGTTTTAAAATAATAAATTTTGCAGACCGGTTCCCTCTAAAGCCATGACTGAACCATCAATCTACTTATATAACTTGTATGCATTTTCTTGCCAGGATTGCTGCAATTGGTTTTTTTTTCAATGTTTAACTCACATACAAGATGGATTGTGGATGAGTTTAAAAGTTGCCCTTTTTGAAGACAATAAGCGTCCGTTTAGTGAGAAATATTTTTGATGTTGGCACTTTAATAGTACTCAACTATCACAAAAAACGGGATTTTCCTTAGTGCTCTTCGGTCTCTCGTTTATTCCACAGGACACTTATTGTTAAGAGAAAAATAGACACAGATCTAGGCCTATATTTTCCTCATTTCAACTCCCTTCAAAACCCAACTCTTTACAAGGTCGCAAACTGATTATAAATGCCAACAATTGATGTTAGAAATACATCATAAAATCAACCGCTACCTACGATTTCTGTAACTATATTGAAAAGATATTTGTTGAAGTAAAGCTAAAGCGAAAATGGCTCAAAAGCTTGACTTGGGTTTGATTCGAAGCCTCCACTACTATATAGCTTCGGCCTCCGACCATCTTGCCGCTCAAAGAAAACTTGTACGACGTCGCTACTTTAATTTTTTTACTGCAAAGGTCTTTGCTTAGCCTTTCTTAGCAACTTGCTAATTTTATAAGATCCAAATTACACCAAAGGCAGTCATCAAATCCGGAAGACTTGTACAAAACAATTTATCATCCATAGACACCAAACACAAAGAGCAAAGAGATGACAATTTAAGGTTTGTGTCCTGGCTATAGAACTAAACCATAATTTTAGAAATCACAACAGATATAAAGATGTAGCCACTGCGCAATCAGTAAAGATTGAACATTTTGAGGTGTTTAACTTTCAATGATAGACTTTGATGTAATCTTTGATCTTTGAGAACTGAGTCTTTAGAAGAAAAATCATGCTACATATTGCTTTCCCTCCCTCGCCTCTCACTCGCTCACACACACACACACACACTCTCTCTCTCTCCCTCTCTCTCTCTCTCTCTCTCTGTCTCTCTCTCTCTCTCTCTCTCTGCGTTTTTAAATCTGTTTTCCTTTTTTTATAAACTCTCACTGTCTCACTTTCTCTCCCTTTCTCTCTCTCTCCATCTCTTGGCAACCTCTCAGCTATAAAACTGAACAAAGAAATAGAATATTCATGGTGAACTCGTTCGTACCCTGCTGTAATTCAAGCCAGAACAAACGGTACCACAGCTTGCTACGAGACAACAGACTTTCTCCCAGAGATAAGAAACTACTCTTCCAGCACAAAAGAGTTCCACGGAGCCGAGCTCGAGGCTTCCCCATCGTGACTCTGGGTTTTGGCAGGTTTCTCCACAGAGTGAATAGGAGTTTGCCAATCGAAAGAGGTCGTTGAGCATTATTTTGTTGACTTAAATCTCTTCTGCATGTTCTACCTACCGGAAGGCTGTTCAAGACATAGATCTAGATCTAGATTTACTATCAAGTTTCGGTTTTGACGGGTTTCTTGTAGAGTGAACACTATAGTCTGTGAACAAGCACAGTTTATTAACCAAAAGAAATCAGTGCTCTTTTTCATATCAACTCCTTTCCTCTTTCCTACTCATAAACTAACCTTACCAGACATATAGCTTGCCATCTATGTTAGAACAGGAGGCTTTTTAAGTGTATTGGAAAAAAAAAACTTGGATATTTGAGCTAAAATTCTGGAAAGTTCTAGGTTTTTCAAACATTAGTCTGTACGAAGAAACCAGTACTCCTTGCTTAAATATTATCGATTTCTGATATTCCCGTGCGTTCGATGTAGGCAAATTTACACTGGCATAGCAAGAAAGTTTTGTTAACCTTACCTGCTTCAGATTCAGTCAGATCATCTTGAATTTCATAGTTATCTTTATGTTATTTTTTCCCACAAGAACCTATAGAATCTGATGATTATACGGTCTAACTATACTGATCCCCTCTCTCTCTCTCTCTCTCTCTCTCTCTCTCTCTCTCTATTTCTCTCTCTCCAACTCATTACCTTCTTTATTTTAATTTGATTTACTTTTTTATCCATCCTTAACGCGCGTTAAATCATCGCTCCCATTTTCATGATTCGTGTATGAAGCAGCGGGTAATCCCATTCTGTCTTATGTACACTATTGTCATCAAATCCGGAAATGTTCCGTCACCTTTGCTTATATTTCATTTTATGCTTACTGATGAAGCTTAGACGCGAAACTTCTGAAGGTCATTTGTTTTTGAGAATATAATCTCTCTTATTACATTCGAGTTGGATGGTAGGTCGATTTATTCTATTGCTTTATGATAGGGTTTAATTTTCAATGAAAAATCAATTTCATTATTGTATTACTTTTTAGTTCGTCTATGAGATTTTTATAGGCTAATGCTATAAAGAACATTCTTGATCGTAATTTGTTCCGTATGAAAGGCGAACTAGTTAGTGGACTTTTTTGATTGGCCAATCAAATTAACATGGGTACCCGTACATAGCAAGTATTTGTGCAAAACGCATGCGCAGACTTTATTACTACTCCGCGACAGAAGCGCAACTTGAGGCGCTTAAAATATTCCCTAGACACCAAACTTTCAATGACATTTCGAGATTAAGCGGCTGTGAAGAAAAGTTTTATGGTGTCGCTCCGCTGGCGTGTCTCACAAGCGACCACGATGAGTCGCAGGTCGGAAGTGTCAAGTTGAGCTCACGACTTTTGAAAGCGGATTGACGTCTGTATAAATTCTTCTTGTTTTAGGTAGAGAAGACGTTTAGATATTGGGGCAGCGTGGCAGACTCGTTAGCGTGTCGGACTTGAGATCTTGAGGTGGCAGGTTCGATTACCAACCACATCATGTTGCAGTTGTCTTGGGAAAGCAATTTACCCTAACTTTCCCCAGTCCACTCACCTTTAAAATGAGTACTGGCTAAAGGCAGTGCTTGAAATTTGTGGAATGTTACGATTTGAGCGCCTAACAGGCTGTCGCACTGTAATGCTCTGCAATATGAATTTAATTGGCTCTGGTGTGTATAGGCTTGCTGGAGTAAATATGTAAAAGTCACGAGACTGCCTTCGGTGGTGGAGGACTCTAAACATACTTATTATTTCTTATTATCTATCCAAAATATTGAGCCTATTTTATGTCGATTCGATGTTGAAAATCAGAACAAAATTGTCTGGTTTTTTTTATTAAAAGATCAACGCCTTTTGCCTTGAAATAGCGGTATCCTACTAATCTAAACTTATACCGATACAAATAGAAGACATTTTATGATGGCAAACCTCGGCTATAGGGTTTGATATCGAGTCATGACTTTCAAAATGAAAGGCAATTCAAAGATTTCAAAATATCTGCGCCTTGACAAAAAAGTCAAAACGGCAATTTTGGTAGTGAAAAATGTTTACTTTAAGTGGAGGTAACGTGTTGTTACTGCCTAAGATTTAACTTCAATATAATGCATGTCATTTCATGCTGCTAAAGTCTGATATTGTCCTGTTTCCCTCCCTTGTCTTTTTATTCTTTACCGTGTTGTCTCCTCTTCATGAAGTTCTTTGTCTCCGTTTTTTACAAGGAGTGCGAACTTTAGACCCGAGTCTTGTTCTTCATTATGATGATGTGAAAATGTCGAGGTTCAGGTCCCCTCACGCTGACTGGAGTCTTGTGTTGGACAAGTGAAGCAAGTGGCCACACCGTGTCGAGAAGTGGCCCTCGTGTGGCCCTCGTGTGGCCCTCGTGAAGCCACTCTCACTGGCCTGGGTCTGTTGACAACTGGACCCCTCCATGGCAGGCAGCCGAGTAGAATAGCAGAAAAAAAAATCTATGTCTACAGTGGAGGTTGAGAGAGGAGGGGGGAAGTATGGCTAGCCCAGACTCGCCGTGCGTGAACTGGCCTGCGTTACGTTACGTTCTGTGGTGGAGCGTTTTGCTAGCTAACTCTTGAAACTATCTGTATTATCGGGTGCTATGCAAACATGTTTGTTCAAGAAAGAGTTCTTAAAGAGTGTCATGAATATTATGGTGTGAATTTCTACAAGTGTCCTTCCGTTAGGTCGGGAAGAGAAGAGCAAAGACAAGAGGAGTGGTAGGAAATGAAGGAGCTGGAGCGGGCGTGGTGATTTATGGCTTAGATTTGAGTGAGTGAGAGAGAGAGTGAGAGAGAGAGAGAGAGAGTGAGAAAGAGAGAATGAATGAAAACCGTTTAAAAAGAACGAGGGATAAACAATGCATGAATTTGATGAATTTGAGAAAAAAAGCAGATATATGGGAAAACAACTTAAAAAATGATTCGTCATGCAGAAAGATTAGAGACAGACATAAAAACCGGACTAGGGGAGAAAAGAAAGGGGCAAAGAGGCAGAAAATACAAATGTGAAAAAGGTTGTGATGGTGTGTATTGTGTGTGTGTGACAGAGAGATAGACAGAGAGACAGAGAGAGAGAGAAGACAGATAGATAGACAGACAGACAGACAGACAGACAGTGAGATACGAAAGAAAAAAATTAAAAGAAAAAAAAGAATAAAAAAAGAAAGTAGAAAAAAAACCCCATCAAAATTGCAGGTAAAGGAGGAAGAAAAATATACAAACATACATACGACAGACGGTCACAATAAATGAATAGCTAAAATAACAAAAAGTAAGAAAAGTTAAATATTTATGTCTTGAGGAGTTTTTCTTGTTTTAGTTTTTTTTCTCATGCTTACAGAGAATAAAACCCTAAAAAACAATTTTAAAAAGCAAGAAAAAACTGCTACAACAATGATAATTATTACAACTTACAATTCTAAGCTTTTCAATTATATTGTCTTCAGCTGAAAAATTAGAAATATTATGTGACATCAATATTTCTCGACCTCACTAATGAGAGTCGAAAATTAAAATTTTTTAAGATAACACATTTTCAAAGTTGATTTATTCCTGTGTCTTTTTTTCAGGAAACGCCAGTTAAAGGTTGGTTTATTATTTTATTTTTTTTAAGATAACACCTTTTAAAAGTTGATTTATTCCTATGTGGTAGTAGTAGTACTAGAAGTAGTAGTAGTAGTAGTAATAGTAGTAATAGTAGTAGTAGTAG